>JASDQU010013017.1:120926-133840 GCA_032191745.1 Picea mariana | reverse complement strand
CTCTGTAGCGATTTCATCATCACAGAAAACCGGTTTCTGGTTTCTATATCCATTAATCTTTGCCCGGGAGTGGTTATTATTCTGTTTGCGAGGGAACTTGAGATATCCAGTGTTCGAATCTAACGCACGACCATTCATCTTTAATATGCTAAGGCGCGTTAGAAGATTGCAGTGATTTGTATTATATATTTTTTTCGTGGATAATAGAAAATATCACAGTCCATCGAAGCGTAGGGCCGCCATGAGGAAGAAGCTCGACACTCACATTCCTGCGATAGGGACTGTCTCTGACATCTTCTTCTTTATTGTCTTCGTTTCTATTACTTTTTTTAAAATTTATTTTAAGATATTTGAATTCGATCTTAAAAAAAAGTTGAAATACTTCTAATATTTTAATTTGACACGGAAGAAATTTCAGTAGATTTGGTTAAAATTGCTAAAACTACTGCAATAATAACATAGCATAGGGTTTGTATTAAGGTATGAATATTTGTCTCTGTCTCTGGTTGAAGTGCAGTAGGGTTTTGTAAGCTCTTTATTTGTTTATCTAACATTTTAATTTTGACAGGTTTTTTTTGTGTTTATTTTTTGTAAATCTAATTCTGGTTTTCCTGGTTGCCTCTTCAATCTGTGGTTTAAAGTATTCAGAAAATTACAAGGATAAGCCGCAACAAGATCGTGTGGTATTTTTTTTTTATATTTCTTTCCTTTTTCTTAGTTCGGTGGGGCCTTGAAGGGCCTAGCTTTATATATTATTGTAAATTAAAAATTTAAGTTTTCGAAAGTTATTTTCTCATATCCTCGTTTCTTTTCTTTTCTCTATTAATTTGATTTGAGATATTTCGATTTGATCTTAAAAGTTTACGATAAACTAGATTAAGGTTTGTATTAAGGTCTATAAGGATTTGCGTTTCTGGTTTTGGATAGGTCAAATCAAAACCTTGGTGATTATTATTAAGATCGCAACGATAAACTAGATTAAGGTTTGTATTAAGTTCTATAAGGATTTCCCTTTCTGGTTATGGATATATCAAATCAAAACCTTGGTATCTAGTTGCCATGTGGCTTGCTCTAGTTCTACCATAAATAAATGGATCAAGATTAAATATGGTAAAATTATATTAATGGATCAAGATTAAATATGGTAAAATTATATTCACCCCTAGGGAATGTTTTTAGGGAATGGTCTTCCAACATGAAGGTTTCTAAACGACTAGTCTATAGAGCGTGGTCTAACATGTCTTGTGTAAGAGCGTGGTCTAACGTGTCTTGTGCACACAGATGATGAAACTTTTTCACTTTTACAATAACACAATTTAATAAAACACATTACACTGATATTATCTATAGACTAGAGTGGTTGTCATGATAATGATCTATATTCAAATATAGAATTTTGAAAATTAAATAATTAACAAAATTTATCAAGAACAATGATTGTCATGATAATGATTTATATTTAAATATACAATTTTGAAAATTAAATAATTAATAAAAATAGTTAATGATAAAAAGTCATGTGGGCTTCTATGGGTAAGTTGGTAACTCAATTTTTTGGGGTCGTAACTTTTGCATACAACCTCCATTTTAGGCGCGTGATAGCCCATTGGAAAGGTATTTTAGAGAACTACACATTACGTCGTCAAACTCTGACTCCATCTACAATTTGACTGTGATGAGACAAAATAAATTATTTAGGGCTCCAAAATGGCCCCATAAGTACATCAAGATGTAATGACATGAAAACATACAAAATAAGCTAGTTGGATTAGGTGAGAGGCCACCAGTATCCACCTGGACTATGTGTAGGGCTTGATACAACCCCATAAGTGTAGAACCCACAATTTCAAATAAGTACAAAAGAACATGCTGAACTAAAAACTGACAAGAGGAGCCAGTTGAAATAGGTGTGTGGCCACCAATATCCACTTGGATCAATCATCTGCCCTTAGGAATCAACGGTCTCCATTGTGTTGATTTCCCCTATCAGGTGAGGAAAACTCTGTCGGATTTGGCCTCGAGTGAGCCACTTGCCTTGGTGTAGGAGTTGTCTTGCCTTGACAACCCGATAAAACTGGATCCTCTGTTGGCGAGTGCCCTTGACCTATGTTTCCACTATATGATTAGTGGATGCCTGTTCCATACAGTAAGGGTTGAGATCTACTGGTGTCAGTGGTTCTGCGATATCTGAGGTGTCCAATAATGGTGGAAAATATGGTCGAATGAGGTCCACATTGAACACTGGGTGTAATCCAAGTAATGGTGGAGTGCTGAGCTCAAAAGCATTGTTACCCAAAACCTTGGTGATGGTGTAAGGTTCATAGCCAAGTGGGCGAAGCTTTCGATGGGGCCCTGTAAGACGCTCCTTCTGCAAGTGTAACTAGACCTTGTCTACAACCTGAAACTGATGCGGTACCCTGTGTTGATCATGGCGATGCTTGTACTTAGCTTTGGATTTCTTCAAAATCTCCTTCACCTGTTGGCGGATGTGTTGAATCCACTCAATGAATCTAGTGGATTTGTTGGTCTCAGAATGAACATGTGAAGAGTCTGTCTATGTGGTTTCCAGAGGTAATGCAATATCAATGGTACCCAAGGGTTGGAATCCTAGTCCCACCTGAAATGGGCTATGGCTGGTGGAGCTATGGAGATCCATGTTGTAACTGTGTTGAACATATGGGAGACTCTCATCCCATGTACATGGATGCTTAGAGTTGTACATGCACATGATGTAAACAATCATCATATTGATGACCTCTATTTGGACGTCTTTTGGGGGGTTGCAACTGGTGGATTTAGTGAGTTTGGTGTCCAATAGTGACCATAGACTCGACCAAAATGTGTTGAGGAACCTGTTGTCCCAGTCAGATATGATGGTCCATGGTATCCCAAAATGGACTCACACTCGTTCGAAGAAGAGCTTGGCATTATCTGTCGCTGTGATGTTCTTCTTACATGCTGTGAGGATGGCCATCTTTGAAAACCAATCAACGACCAAAAATACACAATCCTTTCCTTTCTTCGTGGATGGAAGGCCATACATGTAATCCATTAACGGTCAACAATGTTGGAAATTGGGTACCGGTTTCTGACTGTCATTTTGTTTAATTATTTGTAATCAATGTAGAGTCACCAGGTCCCATCCTTCTTTTTCACCAGTACAATTGGGCTTCCACAAGGGGAGGAGTTGTGTCTTATGTGCCCCTTTTGAAGAATATATTGGATCTGACACTTGATTTTGTCATTTTCCATTAGCGAGCGACGATAGACTTCTCCATTAGGCAGAGGTGCACCAGTTGTTAGATCAATTGGATGCTTGACTCAGTAATTCATCGATACCCTGGTGGGTAAGGAGAATATGTCTCTGTACTCTTCCACAATCCCATCCACTTTCTTCTGATGCAAAGAGAGGCTCTGTGTAGAGGCCACAGATGTGGCGACGACCTTATACTTACTGTGAGCACGAATCACAAAGAAGATGAACTTCTCGATCTATGAAATGACCTTACTGCATTTCTTAGAAGAGATTAAATAAATAGCGGTAGGCAACGCTACCTCTGGTATCCTGTATAATTGTCTACCTAAAGTAATAATAAAATTGTGAGGTCTAGACTCATATAGAACATGACACTTCCACAAATATAGTTGTCCTAAACAAACATAAAAAAATTCAAGGGGAGCAATATCACACAATACCTCATCTTTGAAGGGCTTGAGGCCATAGGGCATACGACATTGTTGGCTGACACAAATATCTCTTTCTTGGCGAAGCCAACCGATGGTGTAGGGTTGCGGGTGTGGTGTCGACAGCAGGTCAAGCTGCTTGATGACCTATGCCGAGATCAAGTTCTTTTGACTATCGATATCGACAATGAAATGAAGTGGAGCCCCCTTTACGCACATCTGTGAGTGAAAGAGGCATTTTCCTTCCTCTATTTATTCTGGTTTGCTTGGTTGGATTTTGGTGGTAGCAACAGTGGCATTGGGTTCAACATTGATAATCCACTTCCCTSCTTCTAAATTTGATTCAGAATCAGAATCAGCCTTTGACTTGAGAGTCTTCAGCTTGACCACGAGTGACTTCTTGGAGTGACATTCTTTAGTGTTGTGTCAAGGGATTTTATGGTATTCACACCATTTTCCTATTTCCTTCTTCATCTTCTCATTGGCCTTCTTGTGTTGTGAATTGACTGCTTATCCTGAGAGTGGCCAACTTTTCTCTGTCCCTTGCTGTGTGGGTTGGGGTTGCCTTTTCCCTGCTTCGACTGTGGGGAGTTTTTAGACCCAAACTCTCTCCTCTTTTTCTTAAATTTTTGMTCGATATTGACAACATATTTGTAAGATGTACCCAATGAGGCGATGTCTATAAAATCCATTTCTATTTTAATGTATCTATACAAACAACCACGATATTTGAGCACCAGATGTAACTCAGAGTATTTGATACCAAAATTGGTGCACAAGGTATGGAAAATATTGGTGAAATATGCTACTGTCTAGTCCCTTTCTTAACACAGGGTGGTCCATCTGCTGTATTGGTCCTCGTAGCTTCCAACATGGTAGTATTGTTGTTTAATTGCATCCCAGAAGGAATCCCATGTAGGGGAAACCACAAATATTGCAGATTCCTCTACGACCATTTTCTTAGAGTAAGTGTCCCACCAGTCCTTAACATAGGGGATAGACTTGAGAAGTGCAAAAGTAATATTTTCCCTATCAGAAACATTATGGACCGAAAAATACCCTTCGAGCAGATTCGACCATTTATCTACAACATCTGCATCTATCAGTCTTTCAAATAATGAAATATCAAAATTTGCTTATACCCTAAAAGGGGTTGCATGGCCGCTTGATGAATATGATTTTCTTGTGGGAAGCCGCCAAAGGATCTGTGCAAATTTGTCTGTCATTTCGTTCGTTTGTCATGCATGGGCTTCCTCGAGAAACATTTTAAAAGGATCTCCTACTCTGTCATCTTTATTTTTGTATCCCATGGGTTTTTGTTGGGCTTGGAGCGACCGCTCTTGCAACAACTTGATTGGTTTGATTCCCAACTGCTTGTACCCAATCTTGTTGGGGACATGCACAAAGAAAAATTAATGAAGAGAAGACCGCTTTGATACCAGTTTAGAGAGACATAAACTTATTAACAAAATGAATACAATAAACATAGATATATGAAGAACAACACATATATCCATTGAAAAATATCTTCTTTTGAATAAATGAAATACGTTGAAACTCTAAAAATGCAGAACTGAAACACTTGCTCGAATGATGGTAGCTATCTCTGAGAAGATATGTGGCAGCTATGTGCATCCGTCTAAGAATAATGATTACAATGAGGCTCCAAAGGTATTTTTAATATTACTAATGAATTCCAAAACCCTAGACATCAAAAAACCTAACCCTAGGAGGTGAAACACCAAAAGTCATGTGGGGCCCTATGGGTAAGTTGGTACCTTAACTTCTTGGGGTCATAACTTTTTCATACGACCTTCATTTTAGGTACGTGATAGTCCATTGGAAAGKTATTTTAGAGATCTACACATTACACAATCAAAATTTGACTTCGTCTATGTTTTGACTACGACGAGCCAAAAAAACACCGTTTAGGGATCCAAAACGACCYCAGATATACAACATGATGTGCTGACATGAAAAAATACAAAATAAGCCAGTTGGATTAGGTGAGAGGCCACCAGTATCCACCTGGAATATGTGTAGAGATTCATACAACCCGAAAAGTGTAGAACCCACAATTACAAAGAAGTATAGAAAAACGTGTTGAACTGAAAACTGACAAGAAGAGCCAGTTGGAATAGGTGGGTGGCCACCAATATCCTCCTGGATAATAAGTAACCCATTTTTTTAATATAAATATATTGTTGTGAGATAGCAGAGGCGATAGACATATAAATAAATAGAGAGAGAGAGAGAGAGAGAGAGAGAGAGAGAGAGAGAGAGAGGATTGCAGATAACAAATATATACTAGACCAAGCATTGTAATCGAGGGTAAGGTCGTAGGTCATTGTATGTGGAGCCTACTGTGATCTTGTAATCATTTGAGTGGAAGTATGAAGTCTATGATGGTTATTCCAGATAACGTTTTGGTGGGAGAAATAAATGTAATGTGCACAATGATGTAACCTTGATGCAGAATAATGAAAGAGCCAAGACAACCAAATATTTGTGGAAGTAGCCCAGGGGGTGAACCATGGTAAAGTTTTTGTTTCTTTGTGGAATTCTTATGTTATTTATTGAAAATTTTTAGTTATTATGAATGGATTATCTATCCGTAGAAAAATGCAGTGCACAATAGAGTAACGAGGATAATTACTACAGAAAAAACCCTAAATGAATGAAACTGATTACTGAATTATATATCTAAGATATAATGGCATGTTGATGTAATAGAATAATAAATATGATGTGTTTTGAGGTAGAAATAATTTCTCTCATACCCACAAAATTCTCCCTTCCAATACTGCAGACATCTAGGTCCTGCAGTCACCCATAAGCCATCTAAGGTGAGACTGCATTGTGCACTCTGTGTATAGTGCTTCCTTCTGGTCTTCAGAATGGTTGATGGTTTGCAGTTTTTTGTTGCAAACCTAAATTAGAAACCGGGTCAGCCCAAAAATCTCCAACAAATGGTTCCGTTTTCGGCTGGAACCTAGAAGAATAGATTGGAAGGGACTTGCTGAGAAGAACATAGAAGAGAATGAAGTATTAGAAAGGGACGTTCAGACCATGGAACCCAAACAAACAAGATATTGAACAATGGATGACAACAAAAGAGGTATGTATTCATTGATCTTCATGAGACATTTTTCTGTGAATTTCCACAGTTGTTGCAGGAGTGGATACTGAGATTAAAATACAATCACTCAACTAACTGGATAAGACCAGTAGAATGGACTACTGAAAATATTGCGCATCTACAAAAATTCAACAACAAATTCTTGCGCATAGTCGATTTCTTCCTAGACAATATCATTGCACGATTCATTACTGAGTTTGTAGTTGATACCACAAAATCATACATTGTTTCATAGCATGAGTTTTTTAAGGGTCCAAGAGGAAGGTATATTAGATCACTCTATATGTCAATCAATATTTTTTTGCATGATAAAGGTGTGATGACAGTGGAGTCAGACAACTAATTAACTCTGCACACATGGGGATACCGAGGGAAACACTAAGAAAAATCTAATATATTGAGAGATATCTAGATAGGGGTAAGTAGAATGAAATGGTGGACCCCATTATGATGGATGAAGAACAAATCAAGGAAATAATGGACAAAGCGGGAATGACGCACACTGGAAGACCCTAGAAATATAAGATTAATAGGAAAAAGAGGGAAATGGTTGAGAGGGAAGGCTTATAAAGTGATGAAGAAGAGGTAGAGGATCTTCGTGATACAAAGCAGATTGAGGAAATCCTGTGCACCAAATATGACAGAAAAACCAGAGGTCAAGGGTCTAACGTAGAAGAATGAACTCCAATATAGATCAGAATTCGTGTGGAACCCACAACTCCATGTGTGACTAAAACATCAGGAAATAAAGAATATTTAAACAACCAATAATTAGTAGCAGAAGGAGTCTAATAGGTCAAGGGACTAGTGGAAATTCAAGTGGAAGTATGAGTTCAGATAACAATAGTTAGTTATCTACACTGTGCAGAGGGAGTACCACAAGTTTTACAATGGCATGAACATATAAGACCATTCCGTTACCATAATTTCATGGAGAAGGGTCAGAGGACCCATATAAACATCTATTTATTTGTGAAAATATTTGGGAATCTAAACAGATCACAAATGAAGAAAAATAATTAGCTTAGCTCACAATTACATTTAGAAACTACGCACCGGACTTGTTTATGAGCCTAGATGTGGACAGTCCACAAGGAGCAGCTGCAGTCATCACAGATGTAAATAAGACACTAATAAATGAATTCTATTAACCAATTTCAAAAGATCAATATATGAATGAGATGATAGAAATTAGACAGAATCTAGGAGAGTCGGTTTGGGAAATCGATTAGAAGTTGAAGCGATTGAAAGGTAAGTTGAATTATCCCATAATCAACATGCAACATAGAAAACTATTCATAAACTCATTATTGCCACATTTTAAATACCCATTGAGGCAACAAAAGTTCCAGACTCAGGACAAGGCTCTGCAAGCAACCCTAGAAATGGAAGAGAATCAATATAAACATACATATCCAGCTATATAAGATATGAGATAGTATCTCAATAATATGACATTTAAGTTGAATCAGAATAAAGGGAAGGAAAAGAGGGAAGTTGTCTTGTGTACCTTATGCAGAACAAAAGGACACCACAAAAATGAGTTCCCAACATTTTCGTAGTAATTGGGAGCATTTCTACCAAATCCCTTACACACAGGAGGATTATGGTGTGAAATATGTAAAACACCTAGACATGATCCATATCATTGTCCAATGATTTAAAAATACCAAACAATGCCTAAAAGTACATTCTTCAATTTATGCAAGTTTGTAGTACATGAGGATAAGTATTGTTGAACCTTGGAACTTATAAAGGAAAGGACATCAAATGATTATAGGATGTAGGATGAACTAATGACAAAAAAACTTGTGCAATAATATAATAATGCGCAACAAATTACAATGCCACCACAAAATAATCAAGTACCACAATATAATACACTTCGCACAGACAATCAAGGAAACAAAGGAGGATTCAAAGGAGGAGGACGTGGAAGAGGAGGATTTGGAAAAAATCATACTACAGAAGACTTTCCTATACTTATGATAAAAATATAGGACAAAAGGAATCAGAATAACCAAAATGTTCAATGGATTGCTGCAGAAACTAGAGATGATGGGAAAAATATTAATGCAGTTACTCGAKGTGGAACCAAAACAGGAGCAGCCACAGTAAATTAGAATCAAAACCAACACCAGTGGGTTAGAAAAAATACACCACACCAACATTTTGATGCACGCAAGGAAAAAGATACATTCAAGAAGGCCAGACAAKAAATTTTGTAGGAGAATATTTCTTTTACTTCATATACACAACCAAGATATGATGGGATAGTATATGATATGCCTTGTCTATATGATCATACCAACGAAGGTCAGCCTTCCTAAAATGTAATTAATGTAAGAAACTTTTTGTTKTCTTGCTTGAATTTATTGAATGATGAAACATGTATACAMGTATTACAAAGCTTGATAGGAAAATGCAATCCTGAAGAAGAGATAAAACTAGAAGAAAAAAAAGTAAATCATGTTCAAAGGAAGACAAGAATAGATAGGGAGTTTAGACTAAATGAAAATATTGGAGACTTTGACATGGGTGACATCATATTAGATTTGGGATTTGAGGTAACTGTTCTTCCTAAGAAAACATGGGAATGCATGGAGGGACCTACACTGAGCTATTCACCCATTCAACTGAAACTAGAAAATCAACATAGAGTAATACTTATTGGTCGATAGAATGAAATACTCACGGATTTAGATGGTGTGAGCATTATGATAGATTTTTAGGTAATTGATATAGTGGATAACACTACTCCTTATCTAGTATTGTTGGGACTGGATTGGACATTTGAAAATCAATCCATCATCAACTTGAAGACCCGAAAAATGAATTTTGAATCAGGAGATTATAGAGTCACATCACCATTAGATCCTTGAAAAGGTGGAAGATATGTTGAACCAACGAAACAAAACTTTATCACATAAGAGATAAACTAGTTCTATAGAACTACTGCACGTGAGGAATATTACATTAACCCAACAACACATGGAATGATTAGCTAGAGAAGCATCAATTCTTGTGCTCTAGATTCTGACATAGGACTGGAGAATTGGAAACAATGCTTACATGATATATCTACTAGAATATGTGCAATAATGACATGCACACTAAGATGGATTGGATCAGAGGTAAGAGAACCTCCAAGTTTTTATGGTAAACATGATTTAGAAAAATTCTTAACAAATTTGGAGTTAGAAGTTCTGGAAAGTCAAAGGTTATTAGTTTTAGATATTTCCTTGAAAGAAACACCTGCATGTTGGTGGGATACTCACAAAGAAAAGATCCATGATTGGTATCAATGCAAAATATTATTAAGAATAAAAATATGCAGAAATACGATGGAAGAGTACAATTGAGATAACATATAGACAACTACATAACCCAATGGAGACTAATACCACTAGAGGAATGGCCACATCACTTCATCCATACATTAGAAGGCATACCAAGAAATTGGTATATAGAACTGGAACTAAACATAGGAAATGTAAATTGGAAAGATTTGCAGCAGGACTTTGTAATCATGTTTACAGTTGAACATGAGAATCCAATGATAGATGCAACACTAAAGTTGATAAAATAAAATATTTTGGAAGAACCTAAATTTGAAATTGTAACATCTTATTAGAATCACAATCGACAAATAGTCAGACATTTGTCACATTGTTACCATGTCTCAGAATATGACCCAACAAAATAAAAATAATGTGATATTCAAATAACAAAAGTTGAAGGGGAAAGATAAGTAGAAGACCCACAGTTACGGTCAGAAGAATTTCCTGCACCACTAAAGATAAATAAAGTCAATATTGGAACCAGAGAGAATCCAAAAATTGCTAGTATTGGTGACTATTCTGACAACCAGACAATCAAAAGAATAACATAAATACTGCACCAATATATTGATCTATTTCTAGCAATGTTTTCAGAAATGAAATGGATAGTGGAAGAACTTGGAGAAATGATAATCCCTCTACGACCAGATGCTAGACCAATAATACAGAGACCCTATAGGTTGAATCCAATATATAAACAAAAATTTAAGGCAAATATTGATAAAATGTTAGAGGTTGGTATAATAGAACCTGTTGAATAATCTAAGTGGACTAGCCCTATGGTAGTTCAGGAGAATAAGTATGAGGGGATACAAATCTTTGTAGACTTTAGGAAGTTGAATAATTCCTTTCTGTATGATCCCTTCCCTAATCCATTTACATATGAGGTATTGGAAAATGTAGGAGAACAAGAAGCATACTCATTTATAGATGAGGTATTGGAAAATGTAGGAGGACAGGGACCAAACAATGATAGAGTTCACCAATGTCTTCCATACCTTGAAAACCAAGTTGGTATCAAAGAATCTGAGAAACATATGGTGATCAAGTACCATAGAGGTCTGGATAGATACATCCAGAAAAAAAAATGGAGTTTCTGGACATCTCATCCTTGGGCATAGCCTATCGATATGCTGTCAAAATCAAGAAGAAAATTAAACAAAAGATGCCACAGTTTGGGTTTGTGAACCCCTCACAACAGAACCAGGGAAAATGAATCCCCAACCTACAAAAAAAAGGATAGATCAAGGATGGATAACCTCAGGACAACTAGTCTAAGCCACAAACATAGAATGACAATGGGAAGATAAAGAAAGACACTGGGAAATGGTGCGAGTTCCATAGGATCCCCTGGAATAACACTATTGAATGCCACTAAAAGAAGTAATTGGTAACCGAGGTGAAATAATATGAATCATATGTGGGTTATGACTCTGAGTTAGAACCATAAAAAAAGATACAGATCATTAACGTAGAACCCAGTTCCATTATTTATACCACCAAGATCTAGCCCGATGAGCCTGATGAACCAGAGGAGGTTAATGCCTCTTTCATTCACAAATGTGGGTAAAGGGTACTCCGCTGCACTTCATCGTTGATAGTGGTGGCTATAAGAGCCTCATCTCAACGATGGTTGTCAAGTGATTGGATCTGCCTACAACACCACACCCACAACCATACACCATTGGATGGCTCCACCAAGGGAGTGATCTCCGCATGAGCCAATAGTGCCGCTTGCCCTACAACATTAAGCCCTTCAAATATGAGGTATTGTGTGATGTCTCCCCCCTTGAAGTTTGTGATGTTCTTTTGGGCCAACCTTATTTATGGAAACATCATGTTGTATATGAGTCTAGGACTCGTAGTGTTATTATTACTTTGGACATGAAATTGTATAGGATACCAAAGGTAGTCCCACCTACTTCCATTTCCTTGATCTTTTCTAAGCAATGCAGGAAGGTCATCTTTCAGATTGATAATTTTGTCTTCTTCATGATTCGTGCTCAAAGTGAGTGGAAGTTTGCAGCCACATCCATGACCTCTGCGATAGGTCTCTCCATGCAGCATAAGAAAGTGGATAAGATCATGGAATAATACAAATACATCTTCTCCTCACCAACTGGGGTAGCTCTACACTATCAGGTCAATCATTTAATTGATCTAACCCCTGGTGCACCGCTACCCAATGGGCCAGTATATCACCACTCTTTGTCAGAAAATGAGAAAATCAAGAGCCATATCTAAGAGCCATACCTTGTTGAATCCCAATCGTGCTTGTGTAGAAGAAAGATGAGACTTGGTGATTCTGTATTGATTACTCAACCCTAAATAAAATCACAGTCAATAATAGATACCCAATCCCCCAAATTGAAAATCTCCTTGGATAGCTCAAATGGGCCAAATATTTCCGTAAGATTGATATGAAGTCTGGATACCACGAGGTCCCAATAGAGAATACTGATGTATGGAAGACTGCCTTCAAGTCCAAACAAGGTATTTTTGAATGGCTAGTCATGCCCTTTGGATTGAAGAATGCCCCAACAAATTTCATGAGGATGATGGATGATATGTTACGTACTTTCACCAATTATTTTATGGTGGTGTATTTGGATGACATCCTCATCTTCAACAAGAGTTGGGAGGAAAACTTGCATCATATTCAACATGTTCTGCACACTCTATGAAAACACAAGCTATATGAAAATTTGGAAAAATGCTCCTTCGACATGAACATGATCCAATACCTAGGA
>JASDQU010013017.1:107584-120906 GCA_032191745.1 Picea mariana | reverse complement strand
TACTTTCACCAATTATTTTATGGTGGTGTATTTGGATGACATCCTCATCTTCAACAAGAGTTGGGAGGAAAACTTGCATCATATTCAACATGTTCTGCACACTCTATGAAAACACAAGCTATATGAAAATTTGGAAAAATGCTCCTTCGACATGAACATGATCCAATACCTAGGATACATTGTTTATGAGCATGGGATGTATGCCTATCCAGCCAATATCAAGGTCATTCATGATTGGCCAACCCAGACGACACTCTTTGAGATTTAAATCTTCTTAGGCCTTACCAATTTCTATTGTAGGTTCGAGTTGGGATTGTCCCAGATTGCATGGGCCCTTAGCCAAGTGACCAGGGGTGGTGGTAAGTCAAAGTTCATGTGGGGCCAATTTCAACAAAAAGTATTTGATGATTTGAAGCAATAATTGTGCTCAACCTCGATGCTCTCATTACCCGACCTATAACAACCTCTTGAGATTGAGACAGATGCTTCAGACTATGATGTGGGAGAATTTCTCACTCAACATAGACATCCTATGGCCTATCATAGTGAGACACTATAAGATACTCTTAATACCTAGAAAAATCCCCATGATATGTATAAAAACCCTTATTATTCCCTATATATTGAATTATTGCATTTCTACTTGGTCGTCTAGAACCCTTCTTTGCACCCTTTCATTATAATTGTAACCCTTTGTATCCTATATATATATATATATATATCAAGGAGATCTAGTATTAGGATAATATTATCTCATCTCATATTGTGTTATGAAGTTTATATATTGAAAAGGAGGGTTCCCCCTCGAAGTGGACTAAATTTTATTGATTTCTTGTCATTTTTAAGTCATTGGATCATAACATTTGGTATCAAAGCTCATTGATGTTGGTTGTGGAGTCTGATTTTCTTCCTGATTCAGAGGTCTTTAACTTTCAGCCGTGTTTATACCCCATGAAGTATTTACACCCCAGAAGTATGTACACTCTTCCACGCGGGGGAGTGCAGAGGGGGGGTACCCCCTCTGCTGGGTTTAGGGGGCATATCCCCTCGGCTGGGGGAAAGTGGGCCCCTAGTGGGGGTTCGAGGCGAAGCCCCCGAAGAAAAAATTGCCTTGTAAATGTATATTGTATTTTCATTATAAATCTAGACCATTCATTATAAGGTCGTAGATCTAATGGTAGAGATTATGTTAGGGGTTTTTTCCCTAGAAGGCAACCCTCTTTTATGAGGGAAATGTATTGTGGCTATGGTTGATGGTAAATATTGTATTCTGAGATAGGAGACTGTGAGAGAAAGAAGAGGAAGTTACAACGGGTTTGTTGTAGGTTGTATCCCTTCATATGCTGGATAATAATAAAGGAAGGACCTGGCAATTTCTCTGGTGGACGTAGCCCACACTAGGTGAACCACGTAAATCTGTGTCTCTATTGTATTGTGTATCTTTTGTGTTTTGTTTCCGCATTTGTGTTATTTTATGTCCTGTTTTTATAACATCCTCAAGTTTCTTCTTTCCAAATTCAACTCCATCATCAACTGTATACCTATTTAAATCATCATCAAGAAAACCTATGCTCACAAATGTAACATGTTTGGAGTAATTAGGAATATGAAAGAAGTCAAATTCATTATTTTCATATCCTAGGCCATATTTGTTCCTCTTTAACTACAACTGTTCTTAAGGTCTTACAAATTTATTTTCAAATTTATCTTCTATCTATTTAGTCTTGGTGTCTTCATCTAATTCATCCATGTCATACTAAGGAGTATGTTGCTCAAGTTCAATGTCAACAATGGATATTCCAAATAATGGATTATGTTGAACAAGTATAGGATCAAAATGCTAAAGCAAGTCATAATGTCAAAATATTCTTAGCTCGTCAATAAACAACATGTTTTGAGTTTGAAGAAGATCTATATTTATGTCCATTACTTGCATACATGTAGCCACATTACTGAGTGGAGTTTTTCCAATTTCAAGTGTTGTTCTTGGTGTAGTGTTATGTAAATTTTATAGAAGATTGCACAAGTCTTATATACCCACCATCCTGATAAAATATTATCTCAATCCAAGAAAACAAAATTCCAAATAAGTGATTCAAGGATTACAATCAAGGATACAACACTAAGTGTCAAAATGCCAAAAAGTTGTCAGCAATCATCAACATCGCACAAAGATCATCATCACCACACACCTTTGATCCCCTTATTCAATTTTGGGACATAATAATATCACCAAGGAAGTAACTTCAAATACAAGTTGTTGGACCTCTAAAGACCTCTTAGTTGATGTGAAAAGGGGCTTCTTGCAACTCCACTATTTTCAACTTTTGAATTGACTCCTAAAGACTCAATTGATAAAAAAAAATTGGACTTGAAGACATTAATGGATTCATACAAGAAACCTCAAAGAATTCCAAGACCTTACAAAATAAATATTGCAAATTTACCTTCTTTAATTTGATCTTACGTGTTTGGATTTGTGACCAATGATTAAAATATTTATTTACACCATGATTATATCCCTTTGCTTTTCTTATTTATATGAGATTGTTTTGAATTATTTCACTTCTATGCACGTGCTTGTTTTCAAAGGCGATCAAGATGCACTGTTATAATCTAGGGGTTTGTATGCAAATGTTACCAGTAGTCCTTTACATAGAGAGATATACAACAATACACTAATATATAGTCACACACATAGAGAGGATAAGGAAGAGAACACAAAGTAATGGGGAGACAAAAAATAAACACTTTATTATGGTACCAATAGCAACTGTTAAGACAATATGTTCTTTGTTACATGGATGCACATATTTATACTCATGATTGTGTTACACGATAGTTCTAACTATCTAAATACCTTGGTCGATAGACCTGATTGAGCGATTGGCCAATTTACAGACTCAACTACTCCCAACCAACTATTCTTTAACTTAGTCGATTGTCGTGTCTAATCGACAAAGTCGACTAGCCCATCCAAAATCTCCCCCCACCTCAATTCCTTGCTCGTCTTGAGAAAGTGGGAGATGTGGACTTATAATTACAAAATTACAGAGAATTGTTTTACAAAAATACTTTGAAGATTAAGGAGGTCGAATAGTACGATGTCAAACTGGTATTGCTTGTATGTTTTACTCTTGTACAATATTGCTTTGATCTGGTGCTATGGACTTTGTTGGATGTGCTTGGCTTGATTCTAGTTGATGTTGTGTAGTCTACTCTATTGGTTTCTCTGCTGGCATAGCCTGGTCGACTTTTTCTTTTTCTTGAATTGGTTGGTCGGTCGGTTCTTCTACTTGCATTAATTGGTCGATGAATGCTTATTTAATGAGCTCCTTGTATCTTTTAGCTTCCCTTTGTTGTTCAAACCAATCCAGGCCTTGTGCTATGGATTATGACAATGAAAACCTTGGTTCGATTGGTGGAGGAGATGTACTGGGACTAAAAAAGTCAAACCTTGGTCATGGAGGAGACAATGTTGGGTGTTGCTTCTGGGATGCTACTTTACTTTTAGGTGGAGCCAAAGATATTTTATATATATCTGGTGCAAGTTGTTGTAATATTTGTTAAAATGTTTTCGACACTTCCAATGTGCATTGGGCTTGCACTTCTACCGACTTCAGTTGTGACAGGTATTCCATATTTGTTGTGATTGGTTCATCATGGATGGTTGCCAAGTTGGGACTGTATAGTTCCTCATTTTTTTGTGCTTGTTGAATTATTTGGACTAAGAGGTCAACGACATTGCCTCCTTCAAGTTGGGAATTTTTTCATTCTAATAACCATTGTCATTCTTTCTATAGTAGTTACATTTCAACTTGTCTCTCTTTGTCAATTTGTTTTGTCAAAGCCTCCATGACACGAGGGTCAAAATTTGAGTCCTTGTGTGCTAAGCATTTTAAAAGTACTTTCTGAACTTTCAACCGATTGCATGTAGTTGCAAAGTATGTTGGCTAGTTTTTGAGAATGATGTTCGTGGTGGATTCTTTGTCATTGATTGCTTCAAGGTTCTGCCTGATTTCCCTTAGCTTGGTATATTCATCTTGTAGAATGGTTGAAATATGGTTGACTTTTAGTTGTTGATTTTCTTACTTTAGTTGGGAATTCATGTCCACTAGTTTCTATACTAACTTCTTAATGGATTCCAATCGATCTTTTGTTGCCTCTGGTAAGTTGATTTGCAATTGTTCTTGAGGTATTCTCACACATTCTTTCCAGGTTGATTTTTCTTTGTCTTTCCTTGATGAGAGTCGATCTGAGTCCTTCATAGAGTCCTTTAGTTGAGCTATTGTTTCTATGATAAATTCACTAAACAGATCCAAAATTTGATTATTAGAGGCATCGGTTGGGTTAAAAACAAAATTTGGATTTGTTCCAGACTCTCCTTCAATTCTAAACGCTGTACATATTTTTTGTTTCTTCACCTTTGATTGTTGTTCCTTGTTATGAATTTTTCTTTTCTTTGACTTATGAGGTGTCGAATTTTTTGGTTTCTGAGTCAGTTGCTTAGATGGTCCTAATCTAGGTGGCATTTTTTTTCTACTTTTGTCCCTCTGGTGTGGCCCTATGGACCAGTCTAAGTGGGTGCCCCTAGAACCATTGATTTTTCCTCTAGTTGGTGTTGGTGCTTTGATTATTATTATTGTGTTGGGTTTGTGATCGACTACTCTATTAGATCTAGTTCCTTTCTTTGTTTAGTTTTTTTTTCAACTGGTTGCTTGGTCATATGCTCTTCCCTTGCTTTATCAGTGGTTTGATATGGCTATTTGTCCTGATTATGTTCTTGTTGTTCTTTCAAAACTACAAGATTATCACCTAGTTGGTCGAAGTAGTGTCCTGATGAATATTGTTGACCCTTATCTTGGTTCGACTGCTAGATCGAGTCATGTTTTTGTTTCTTAGCTCGTGTGGTCGACTACTACTATTTCTTCCCTTGTTCAAATGTTCATTGTTCATTCATTTGATCTGATTGTTGTTCATTTTGTTGACTTGGTTGATCCTCTGTAGTCAACTTTTATGATTTCGACAGCAATGATAGTTCCTAGGTGACTGGGGTCAGCTATACTAGAGGTTATTCTTAGGTTAAGTCTATCATATCTGGTTTCATTTGTGGGTTCCTAATTGTAATTTTAATTGACGCTCCCTTTTTAGTTTTGGGTGGCCCAACTTTTTTAGTTCTACCAGTGTCTGGTCGAATCCTAGTTATTATGGACTCTTGATGTTGGTAATCTAGATGTTGTGTTGCTCCTCTAAGTTCCATTTACCTATCATTCGTGATCTTATGCTTCATTGTTTCGATGAACAATTCTCACTCTTTTCTTATTGTTTCTTAATAGGTGGGCTCGACACTCGACTGTAGAATTTGTCTCTTTTTGTATACTTGTTGCCTTGTCGATTTTTCTTTTTGTTACATATCTGCAAGCACTTAGTGAGCCAACCTGTCTAATTTCTTCTTCATATTGGGGTCATCGAAGTCGATGTTAGTGATACCTTGCAAAATTTATTCCTAGTTGAGCTCTGCGACTACCACTATGTCCTCAAGTTGTGCCTTACCGTGGTTTAATTGATTCTTTTCTGTCGAATTTTTCTTGGGTGATATATATTTTTTTGTTTTCGTCGACCACAAATGGGATGGTGTATAGCTCAACTTCCTTTTCTTCCTAGAATTATGCATCATGAAGTGGAAACATGATATTTCTACCTTCTACTATTATGGTTGGGGGGATCGGAAAATCAGTTTACGACTCACATTCCATCTCCTCAAATATTTCTTCAATAGCAGGCTAATAGTCTAGGTCATCCAAGTCTTTGACTATACCATCTACATGCCACAATCTTATGGTGTTCAAGTTTAGTTGGATATGTGTCGATGTTGGTAGTGCTCATTATACCTTCTGTGCTACCCTCCAACGATGTGAAGCATTTTTTTAGTGAATTGACCCATTGTGTGAACGTATACTAGATTTAGAGACTTTCAGTCGATCCTTGCCAATTGTGGCCAAAACATTAAAAGTTTAGCATGGTGGGTATAGTCTTTTTTCTGAATGTCATTTCACCAACATGACATACTTGGCTCATGGCCATATAGATGAGAAATGAAGGAAAGTGGATGGAATTCCCTGCATTTTGACATTCTTATCAATTTACTTTGACTAATTTGGCTAGGTATTCCAACCAACTGAAGCTTTTCTCATGTTGTACTATCTGTCTGATTGCCTCTAACACATTCAATTTTATGTCTAACAATTGACTAGTTGGAATCAGACAAAGAGCGACTATAATGCATGCCCAATTGAAATTTTTCTCTTTAAATTGATTAATTATCAATCCTTTTGATTTTTATGCATTGGTCGAGCTTGTAAAAGTTGGATCCATTTGGCGGAATTTATTGTCTTCGACATGATTTTTCCTTTGTGAGGGAGCCTCGTGATTATGTGAATGATTCCACATGTAACCTACACTAATTGATCCAGCCATATCAAACCATCATGATAGAAACTGACTATGAATTTGGTGGCTTCTTCCTTCCACCCCTAGAATTTGGCTACATGAGGAGCACCCATGTAATCTCTGATTTGTGTTTTTTTCTAGAAAGAGGGATTCTTTCTTCCAGTTGTCTCTAACTTTGTTCCAACTAAAAAAATTGGCCCAATATGTATCCTAGAACATCTCATCCATATTTTCTTTTTGAACATTGTTCATTCGAATCTCAAGTTCAGTTTTTCCCCTTTTTTCAAACTTTCTTTTGGTTCTCGGATCGGCCAAGACCTCACTTGTTGGGATTTTCCCTCTCATTTTAGGTGGCATTATCATTTGTGTGTGCATATCTACATCTTGTAGATATGAACACACACATGAGTTAATAATCCTTTGACATTAGTTAATTGATTGATGAGTTAAGAATCCTTTGGCATCAAGACTTGCTTTAGCATTTTGATCCTATACTTGTTCAACATAATCCATTCGAGATTAGCCAACTTGAATGGTCAACCTATTTGGCACATAAGCTCAAACCATGTGAGATGCTTGTTGTAACACCATAAATCCTAATATAGGTGGAGTATTTATCTAGGTACCAATGTCCAACATTTTTCAATACTTCTATTGTAATGCCCCCATTTTTTAATCCCTGTGATTAATTGTAATTAATTATTAATAAATGTTGGTTATGTCTCAACAAGGATATTTTAATTATCATGATTTATTTTATTCAATGAGGAAGACATGCCATGATTATTTGAACAACTATAAATAATTTTATTTTGCAAATTAATAAAATAATCAGAGCTGACTGAGGCAAGAACACATAAAGAGGGGATATTATGCCACAAGAGGGGAAGAGTAAGGGGGTCCTAGGGGGATTGATAAATAATAATTAATTTTCCCATGTGTTCAAACTTTATCATGTTCCCTTCATCATCATGTGCCTTATTAAGAATATAGAAACCTCAAATATCAACCATTCAATCCATGTGGTGGTTGGTGGGGAGGTACACCTTCCACAATTATGAGAGCATAGGATTTCTTGGGATTAATTCCATTGGTCAATCAATTTCCCCCAAATTTCTTGGAAAATGTGTCCCCACAACAAGGGGGTGGATTAGGTATCTTGAGGGGGGTGAATTCTATATGTATTCAATCATTCACTCATTTGATGAGGGAGCACCCAAACGTGTAAGTGAAGGAGAGGAGAGGTGGTTGGGTCGACTCTCTCTTGGAAGTGAATGGCTAGAGAGGAGGAAATTGAAAATGCGAGTGGATAGTAAAGAGGGAGGTGGTTGGATAAATGGAAGATACAAACTCATGCATACACTCACATGATGGAGGAGAAACTGATCCTTGGTAGCTTTTGGGGGGATGCAACTAGATGAAGAGTCGATTTCTTGCTTTGGGTCATGTGATGACTCAAGTGAATGGTTGGAAAGAGGGAACAAAACATCTTAGTCAAGGTTGCACCCATGATATTTGCAGAGATACTTTCTCAAAGGATGTGCTGAGAAGAGGAGGAAATTCAAATGAAAAGTATAAGTGAATCCTGAAGAGGGAAAATAAAGAAAGAGATAGCCCTGGCTTGGAAGCCAAGGAGGGTACCATGCGGTGTAATGTGAGAGACATGAGAGAAAACCATTAAAAGATTGAGAAGATTTAAGAGCTAAGAATATTATGTTAGAGTCTAATGTAAATTAGCTTGGACCTATCTATTCCTACATTGAATACCACTAGAGGGAGGATACTACTAAGAGACTGTTGGGTAGAGAAAGAAGACCTCCTTGCATTGTGTGGGGAAGATAAGGTAGGTGCCATAAGAGTTTCTCTGTCTAAAATAAAATTAGTAGTGAGACATTTGAATGATAATCATTTGTTCTAAAATACAGTGGCATCCCTATAAATATCCTACTTCACCCTGGTGATATCATACCCTAGCTTGGGGTGGTCTATTGCAGAAAGGATAAGTGCAATAGAGCCTATGGTTGGATGGAACATTGCTCTACCCCAGTCAATTTCTTGGAATTAAGTATTCAATAATAGATAAGTTCATATCCTTGTTCATTGAATGGGATTATTGTATTCTTTGTGTTATTGTTTCATAGTTTGAATTTCAAATGTTTTTCCCCTACATGCTTTTTGTGTGTTTGTTGTATGTATGCCACTATACTTATCGGTGGAATTTATATGCTATTACAATAATTTTGTGGAGTGTCTCTGCTTCCATTGAATTCTGTCTAAAAGTATGTGAGTCAATGTTATGGTTGTATAATGTTATTAATGAATAAGTCAACCATACAGTTGTAGCATGTCATTCATGTGGTTGTATCCTATACCCTTTTAAAGTATTAAATCTTATTGTGAGCATATTATTTTTCTTGGGTTCTCAAAACTACAGACACCCTTGTATTTGGTTATGAAAGTACCTCTATTTTAATAGAGTCCTTAAATCTTGTAAATACATTAGAGAAAGAGTCTAGCTTGGACTCATGAAATTACTGGAAAGAATTTGACATAAAAGGTTCTAGAGATTTCCTTGCTTATCATTCTCAAAGAGTCTGTTTGAGAATGGTTTTTCATAAAAGACCCTTGTAGATTTTATGTAGCGTGTTTGAGTGGTACAAGGATTTGGAAAGAATCCTTGGAAAAGGAGTAATCTTGAACCCTTGCATAATTTCACCAAACTTCCACTTAGAATCAATCAAATCAGTAGTGTAGAACTCATAAAATGAATGGAAAGGACTTAGAAGTTTTCTTAGGGAAAAGTTGGATAAAATATGTGTATCACACGAAAATAATATTCATGCGATACAACATGTATCACACAAAAATATTTTGTGTGCGATGTAGTGTGCATCCCATGAAAATATTTTATGTGTGATACAATGTTTTCTCCCAAGGAAGTAGACTTAAGACTTAGAAACTTCTTGAAAAAGTTGAGGAATTTTTATGTGTTGCACAAACTAAAATTTTGTTGTGATGCGATGTATCACACCAAAATAATTTTGGTGTGATACATCGCAAGGAAGAGAAGTTTAGTTGAATGTGATAAAGCAAGGAAAATTCCCTTTATCATGAGAAAACAAGGATTGTGACAATGCTATAAAGGAAGGAGATTTCCCTTTTATGACAGGGAAACAATCTTTCATTTGGTGCAATGTTTCGCATTGAAAACGTTTTCCCATCTGAAATTATTTTCACAATGAGGAAAATTTTGAGGAGGGCTACATATCACACTAAAATAAACTTTTGGTGCAATACATCACATAGTTGGAAAGTTTATAAGAGTGAAAAGTTGTGGGGAATGAAAATTTCAAGGATATGATTAGAAAAATGATTGAATGTTGGGGATATGACAATATAGATGATGGTGTGGATGGTACAAATGATGAATATGAGAAGGGTCCATGGTGGTAGGATTTGAGTATGGATGATGATGTGGATCATAAAAATAACATTTACAAACAAGGTCCATATGAATGTTGATGTGGACCATACAGATGATGATATGGATAGGGTCCATGTGGAAAATTCCATGTTGGAAATGTCTAAGGTCCCATCTAGTGGTTGAAGGATCAACAAATAAAATCAAATCTCACTAGGGAATCAACAATCGAGATTCATCGATGGACCTAACAAATTTGTTTTGAAGAAAAGAAGAAGAAGTATTGTGACCAAATAATCTTTTGGGAAGTATGAAATATCTCACTGAAAGAGTTTTTAGTGCAATACACCACAAATTTACAAAATTTACTTCGACATGATCAAGTGTGAATTTCTCGTGGTGAGACAATCATTTGTGAAGTGATACGTATCACATCGAAAGAATATTTGGTGTGATACACTGTAGAGTCGGAAAATTTCCATTGGTGCGATAAATGAAGAGTCAAGTGGTGCAATATGTCATGATGAAAGATAAAAAGGATGTAATATGCCAGAGGCAAAGTTGGATGAAGTGTTATACAAGGTAGATTGCATAGGAAATCAATTCTGGCACAATACATGGTGTGTCGCATAGGAAGTCAAATGAGGCACGATACATGGCATATCACACTGAAAACTAAATGATTATGACATGTGACCATATCACATCAATTGGAATGTGTCGTTCTATGTTATCTAGGGTTTCCATGTAGGTATGCTATCACAGGAAAGTGTTGATACTTAAGAACTTCAGAAGAACATAATTTTTTGCTCCAAACTTAAAATTGAGTAAGAAGACAATCATTGGAAATCTCTTGAGGAGAAGAATTTTCCTATGAGCAATGAATTAGTATCAGAGTCATGTTTAAGAAAAGTGGATTAGAGGGAAATTATGAAATTTTTGCACACCCCACAATCCTAATGGTGTTTAGGGGGTTTGGTATGTTACAGATGGTATCAGAGTTGTGGCTCAAAGACTAGACCTACATGGGCAAGAGATAGACTACAAAGGAAAAATTATCAGTTTTTCTCAACTTGCATGGGCCATAGATAGACCACGGAGGCAACATTATTAGAGATTATAGACCTGCATGGGCTAGAGAAAAAGAATTTGGTTACAACATTGGGGTTGGATGGGCCAAAAAGTATCTTGCAAAGGAAGAAGTTATAAATTGATTGTAACATGTGTGACAATAGTCTCTGTGAAGAGGAGAGATTGGGAAAAGACTTTAGTATGTGATAAGATTTATCATTCCAACATAGAAAAATTTTGATTGATGAAGTTCATTGTATGTCAGAACAAAATTTTCTACTACCCATATTTCCTATAGTGAAGCTCAAATTTGTAAATAAGTAAAGGGAAAAGGTTGATAACATGGTTGAAGTTGCTAATGTTGTTGCATATTATAATTAACCTTGTAAAGAGAAGGCAAGGAAAGAAATTATTGATCAAAAGGTTGGTGAGAGGAGTGTATGAACCTCCACGAGACACCAACTAATCAGGTAGCATCCAATAAATTTATGACAACCATACAAGTATGGTTTTGGTATGCTCAAATACTAAAGGGAATTTAAGTAAGAATTCCCCTCAGTCAAAATTTGATGCTTCAAATTGATGAGTGCATGATTGCATTGGTGAAACAAGAAATGGTACTTTCTATGTTCTGGGCAATGGTATTGTTACCTAGTTAATTTAGCATGGAATGCTCATATAGCAAGTGTGCAAGAGTATTCTCTTGTTGTTGGATGCCATATGAAAGAGAGAGACATACTTGTGATTATGTCTTTGAATAGTCATGTGAAGGAATGTGAGATAGACTAATATTGAGCCCTAGTATATGTGCATGGATAGTGAGGAGAGTGTACAAGATGTAGATATGCACACACACATGCTAATACGTATGATTGAATGTGTTGTTCAAATGCATCATGTGAATGCATTCTTATTATTTCATTGAAATTAATATGTGAACAACCAAAATGATAGAGTTGCTACTAGATCATGAAGTTGAGATCATTTCAGGATCTATTGGATATTGCAACAAAGTATTTGCATGATAAAGTAGTCATATGTGGATGTAATATGTGAAATCTTTGTCAGGAGAATAGAATTGTGAAAAACAAAAAAATTGAAGGCAATGTAAAGATGTAGATGAAGACTATGTATGTCTTAGAATGTTATCACGTGGAATTCCTTTGCATGAACCATTCTTGCAACATCAATTGAAAATTTTATGTGGATGAAAATAAAGAAGTTCAAGGAAAGGAGGGTCCCTCTAGAGGACTCTTACTACTTAAGTAAGAACGATTTATCCTACTAGAAAACTTGAACCAAACCAAGTTTGTATCGTTTTGGATTAGAGGCAAATAAATGGTAAGGTGTTGGTGTATAAGAATCATGGATTACATTTTGGAGACATACATGTGTGTAAGGAAACATATGTCAAGGAAAATATTAATAAATCTGATTTGCATATGATTAATATGCATAATACACTTATGTATCTTTGATGTTTTAGTATGGTGAATGCATCAAGGAAGGTAGGTCTAAGTGATGAAATGTCAAAATGGACTTGAATAGAACTACTCAAGGAAATGGACTAGCCAAAATCAGAAAGGGATAGAATGCCAAGGTAGATACAGAGAAAATGAGAAAAAAATTCTCACCCTAAAACTTATTTTGTTTACAGAGTAGAGTTATATTCTTTTAAAAGTAGCAAGTATAGTTTTTGAAAAATGAATAAGTATAGCTACTTGTGTTGGGTATGTGTTATATTCTTTGCATGCGTGTGTGTGGGCGCGCAAGATATGACAACTGTGTCTGACGATCCCTATTTTGCTATTTTTAGCGGTTTTGTAAATTAATCTTGGATTAAGGGATTAGGGTTTTGGTATCTACGGAATACCTAAAAACATTGTATATATTGTATGGTGAATGGTGAAATTCGATATAATGAATATAAGAAAGGTTTTCTCGGTTGAGGGTTTTTGGTATAAAATCTCTGTGTACTTTGTGTATGAACCATTGATTAATTTATGTCTTGCTTAAGAATCTATATGCATTGCTTTACTTCGCAGGTTTAAAACTTACATGTGGTATCAAAGCTCGTTTTTGGCTTCAGAGGGACGCCTTTGTTGTTGAGGGTTTGTCTCGGTCTTGATAGATCAAGTTTATCTTGGGTCTGTGATCTTTAGTGGGAGATTTTTGCAGTGGAGATTCGAGTATAGAAAGAGGAATGGAGAGCTCATCTAGAATCGAGATAGAGAAATTCAACGGTAAAAAATTTGAGCTATGGAATCTCAAGATGGAGGACCTTCTTGTAGACAAAGACCAATGGATCGTTGTGGATCCTGGTACACAGCCTACTGGTACACCGTCTATTAGCACACAGGCTACTGGTACACAACCTACT
>JASDQU010013017.1:67796-105072 GCA_032191745.1 Picea mariana | reverse complement strand
TCATCTATGTTTAGTTTCTTGTTTCAAATAATCAAGGATAATATCCAATCTGATCTCCAATTCGAATGGATGAGGTGGCTTGTCAACTGTTGTCCATGAGAATTTTCAGAAAAACAAATTTGGTAAATTCCTGAAAAATAGGGTCCAACAATCAATTTGAATATCTTAAATGGTGATAGATGTGTAAAAACTGAGAGAGGTTTTTGTGAAGAGACATTTTCCCAACAAAAACCTCTTTTGGTTTCATCAAATTCATCTCCAACTGTTCTTAAACCTCTCTTGAAGAAGAAGACTAAAACAGGAAAAAATAACAGAGTATTTCCTATAGCTTATCAGAAACTTAGCCCTCAAAGATCAATTTGAATCTCTTAAATGGTGATAGTTGTGTAAAACCTGAGAGAGGTTTTTTTGAAGGGGCATGTTCCCAACAAAAAAATATTTTGGTTTCATCAAATTCCTCTCCAACTATTCTGTAACATATTTTGAAAATAAAGACTAAAACAGGAAAAAATAACAGAGTATTTCCTGTAGCTTATCAGAAAATTAGCCTTCAAAGATCAATTCGAATCTTTTAAATGGTGATAGTTGTGTAAAAACTGAGAGAGTTTTTTGTGAAGGGGCATGTTCCCAACAAAAACCTCTTTTGGTTTCAACAAATTCATCTCCAGCTGTTCTGCAACCCCTCTTGAAGGAAAAGACTAAAACAAGTAAAAATAACAGAGAATTTCCTGTAGCTTTTTTGGTTCTTCTCTTAATGATTCTTTACATATAATGGTACTTCTGCCAATTCTGAAATAGTGTTTCCATCATTTCTATGTTTCCCTGTGTAGCCATGATCCTTTGAACCTTCACAAGGCATATCATTGTTGACAGATTTTTCTTCCATGTTTTTATTTGAACCATTAGTTACTTTTGGTTCCATTTCAGTCTCTGTTTTCTTGCAATCTTGTGTAGCATCAGAACTGTTATCCTTCTAGGATTTACCACAAGGAAACATACTAGGCACTATTGTAGTCTTCCGGTGTTTATCAACCTGTTTGTGAGATGTAAGCCACTTGCCTTTATCACAAACCTTCCAACTCTTGAGGCCAGGGTGACGTTTCAACTCAGGAAACTCAGCAGACACATCTAGAAGCTCTATTTATCCCCCACTTTGCCTAAACACCTCGCCAACAATAGCTTCATATTCAACTGGATTCATTGAGCAAGTAGAGTAAACTAGTTTCCCTCCAACTTTAAGCGATGCAACACCTCTCATGGCAATTTGAATTTGAAGGCGATGTACCTTATTGCCAAGTCCAACATTCCATTTTTTCCAGATATCAAAGGCCTTAGGAATTGTTCCATCCCCACTGCAAGGTACATCACATAATATGTGATAAAAAAGCAACTCTGTTATACTTTTTGCATGGGTGTCTTCATTCATCTCAAGTCTTCCACTACCTTTATCCTCTGTCTCATTTGTTGTTTGTGTCAACATGCCATTATTTTTGCAATGACAACTTGGAAAGTTTTGTGCTTCATGATTGGTTACCAGCAAGTTAGCACTGCACATCCTCTTCATCTAATGAATGAGAAGATTACACTGTTAAACATCAACATGATTTTCTATGACCATTCCCTTGGGTAGAAACACAAGCTTAGCTGATTTGTGAATCATCTCTAGAAGTTGAAATGTTTTTGACCCAGTTGATGCACATATATCAAGAATATAGTGGTGTGACTATACATCCAAGAAAAGGGGTGGCACCATGCTCACAACCTCCTGTCGAGTTATGTTCCCAATCTTGTTTTCTTGCTTTAAGAATTCATGAATCCTTTCAAGCATTTGGTTTTTCCTTAGTTGCATGCGAGACAAATTCAAGTGCCAAGAAAGCTTTGTTGGATACCAGGGTAAAGGCCTAATATGTTCAATCGCATTGCCACCTACATCTCATCAGGTATAATGCCTTGTTCATGTGATCTGAGCAGTGTTCCATTCGAGTCGAATCCAGCTACGAGGTACTCCCCTGTTCCAATTTGGACTACCTGTCTGCTCCTCTTTGGCGCCATCAAAACAAAATTCTGTAACTAGCGCCCTCGGGTTTCAAATTTGCCACCTGCAATCTGTTAGTGTATTCCATTCCTTTGAGCAAATACATGTGCCTAAATTCAGCAAAATCAAATAGGTATAATATAATGATCATTGAGAATTGGGTGATTTAAAATGAGTCATGCGCGGGTACACAACAATAAGGTTATGAAACAGTTTGAATCGGTAAATAATTCTAGGATTTTGTGGATGCATGCGAACTCTCAATCCATGATTCATGTCATCATAACGAAATCTGGATGGCAGGCGCGTATCAAGGCATGACTATTTTGGCGCTACGGGAATAGCCTTATTCCCGTAGCGCTATTAATGACTTAGAAAAATTTGAATTTATGAAGTTCAAACAGGCATATAAGGTGACACCTCGTTTAAAAACTATGTCTTTCAATTTCAAACTTGAATAAACTATTCAAAAACTGAAATGCAAACCATAAGACACTAAAAACAAAGAACAAAAACAACTGGAAACAAAAATTGAACTGTAGGTAAGAAGGGTTTAAAATAAGGTTTTCTCACTAAACCAAGACAAAATTAGAGACTAGCAGGTGTCATTATATCAATTGTGGTCCTACCCCAAACCATAGAGATTTATTCCTCGTAACAATATGTGTGGGCCAATCAACCCTAGTTGTGTATGAAGTGTCTACACAAATGAGAAATTTAGTATATTTAGCAGCCTGGGTTTCCATGATTGGTTGCTTTCCCTTGGTAGATTTATTATCCCCGTTAATTGATGATTATTCTATCATGTGGGTTTGTTCACCTATTGGAGTTTTCATCTTAGTAACCTCTTTGATCTCAATTTGATCCTTTGATTGACCTGCTATTGGTTTCTCCTATGCGCATTTCTTCCTCATGTTGTATCCTTTGGTAATCATATAGAAATTATTCCAAGTTAGCACAACACAAAAACAAGGCATGAAGATTTTAGCTCAAAAAATCAAATTAAATGAATTGATAGCTAAATTCTAACAATTCAAAATGAAAAACAATTGAAAGGATGGTGATATTGACCCTACCTTAAGGTGTATGTTTTCATAGTAGAGCTTTGAAATTTGTCTAGGATTCATAGTTCAAATTTAGGTTTCTAAAAATCAACTCATAGGGGAAAAATAAGGAAATCTTCATTCATGCAAGTAGATCACTTAGATGCAAACATTTTTCAAGGGTTGAAAGAGGAACTCTATCGAGGATACATGGAATCACTAACTAAATTCGAACTAAGAATTTTTTAAGTACCTGGTTAGTGAAGCTAGTGGATAGGTGATTATTTCTAAGTTGTAATATTCTTGAGCTAGTTTGCAGTTGCAAGTGTTATGAGGGGAGACCAATTGATGCTTCAATGCATAGACTATTTGAACAAATGAGCTTTACATTCAACTTCAAACTTTTAAATTTGAAAAAAAAAATTGAAGGGAAAACTTTCATTTACATGTAACTTTGAAAGGTGGTAGTCTGAGCTATGGTGGCATCGAATTGAGTCGAGAAAGGAAGTGATTTAAAACAATTTCAATGCATAAGTGATGTGTATACATTAATAATTCAAATCAAACTTTAAAAGTCCACACGTGCGAATAGTTCAAAATCGAAAGGGGTTATGATTTGAGAATTGGGGCCGATTGGAAAAATCGAGATCCCTTATCACGATATTTTGATGAGGGAGGGACCAATATATCCATAAAGCCTAATCATGGAATTGAAGCAAGGGTTCATGTAGAGGAGGCTCGATTTTGAAAATTTCATTGATCACAATCGAACTTCAAATTTTTTTGAAAGAAAAGCTTTATGTTTAAGAGTAAGATTTCGAAGGTTGCAAGGAGGTTTCGAAGAAAATATAAGAAGAGAAAAAAAATATAGTGGTAAAGGACTCTGACTTGAAAATTGGGGCTAATTGAAAAATCAAGACCCCATCTCACTACCTTTTGACAAAAGCCCGATTTTGGAAAATCGAATCGATCGTCGAATCAAACCAAGGGTCAAGAATTTTGGTGAAGGGAGGGCTCGATTTAAATGTTTTGGACTAATTAAGAATATGGCCTTCAAAGGTTAGGCCCAAAGATTCAGAAATAAGATGAAACAAAACCCAAAAATCATTAAACATATACAAAAGTTTGTATAGTTTGAATGATGATGGGAGGAGCCAATCTCCATGAAAAATCTTAACAAAAAAAGCTAAAGAGAGAGGAAATTTTTAGAATTTGGGTCTTGCTACCCCCCTATGCCTCAGGATAACTAGAGGGGATCATGCCTCATGGCATGTAATCAAGAACATGATCTTGACCATGATGATCATCATTATGTCCACATATGGTATCCCAACAACCCCCCTCGTTCACCTTTACAAATACAGGTTAACCAAGGCTCATCACATTCAAGCAACCCAAAGTATGGGAGATAATAAGCCATCATCACTATGAGGTATGTTAGTCCTTCTTTTATGAAAAGTGTTGTGCTTAATTTGTCAGGCATGTGGATGAGGATCTTTGGTTGAAGTTGGATAATGGATAACTGGTTTGGGAAATTGTGTTAGTTGCCTTGTTTGACCTTAGTGGTCAACTCTTGTACCCTAGTCTCGTGTTGTCACCGCCCATGAAAAAGGGGTACTACTGGGGGCCCCTCCCAAGGATAATGTTTCATTCCCAACATACTTAACTCTTTCCATACTAGATCCTCTCAAACTGTACTAAAATTTGGCTATGGTCCATTATATCATCAGAAGAGGGGATGAAGACCCATAGGTTGTTTTGCATCTGTTGCTAAAAAAATAAGAAACTAATGTTGAAAAGTAAGGAATGTATAAAAAAGGACCACCAAAAGTCATCCCAAAATTGAGCTCTACTCTGTCAATGCTCACCTCGGTCCAAAAAACTGCAATGTTAATGGTTTGAAACCTTACAAAGGGGATGTGGAAATATATAATAAAGTAGGAGTTAGAAAAAGGCGGTAAGGGGGATTGAGAAAAATATCACATAAATATGGGGCAACTCAAGAGCAAGCACATCCTCCACAAAGGCACTCATAGAGATGGATTTAACACTATAAGGCATGAATTAATCCTTGAAACCATATCACTTTCACAACTTACTCTTGGTGGGTTTTTATTTTCCCTTCTCACTCTCGAGACTTATCCCTCTACCTAGGTTATTTTATTTCCTCTCTAGGTGGCACACCTAATAGGGTTGGATGAAGGCCCTCCCATACTTAAACTTGGTAACTTACATGGGGTCTTGGCCAGTGTGATGCTTGAAGGGGATGTTGAGGTGAATAATTTTATATGTCTTATGTCTTAAGTTGCAGCTTACTTTGCATGTTTTAAGGACTATTATATCACATATTGTAGGTTGGGAAAATCCCGATCCAACCACAAAAGCAAGTGCTACAACTAGGGAATCCTACACCCAATGTAACCTCGATGTAGGTCCCACACTTCAAGGATGACTAGGTCACTCTAGGGAGGTGATCCCGATGACCCTAGGGTGAATGAGATGTATATGTATGGAGATGAAAGTTGAACCCCTAGAAGTCAAATCTAAGTGGAGTGAAATGTGGAAAGAGATGCCTTGTAAACCAAGTAATTGTTGCCTAAAAAATGTAGTACTTCTTCGAATGATCGTACCTACCTGAGACACAAAGAAGGACACCTTGCAATGATATATGTTAGTATGGATCATAAATTTAAGCTTGTTTTCCTAATTTGCAGAAGTAGATAACATATTATATCAGTAAATAAAGCATCTAAATCAACATGTAAAAGTAAAGATTAACCAACAATATTATCAATAAATTTAGCAATCAATCTCATGACTTAAATATAACACTTTGAGATTGAAGAAATAAAGATGGTATAAAGTGATTTTCTGTAGTAAATTGTCATCATTATGGATGTAGCATTCAATGGCATGCAACAACAAAATTAACCATGGAAAAGTGCCAAGAACTAGCCTAAAACGTGTGCCTTAGTTAGTAGACTAGGTGAGTGAAGTTAGAGAGATTTCCTAGGGTCATTTTTTGAGATAAGAGATATTTATCATGATACAGGTGGATATCGGCGGCCACCCACCTTTTCCAACTCGCTCAAAACAATTTTATGGAAATTTTGGCAATTTACTATTTTTAGCAGTTTTTAACTTCAGGGGCTATTTTGAGGGCCTAAATGAATATTTTTTGGGATCGAGATTATCAATGATAGTAAAAAAAATTTATTGAGCCCCCAAAATAAATCTCCTTGACAATACCTTTACAATAGACTATCGTGCGCCTAAAACGAAGATCGTATGCAAAAGTTATGACCCTAGAAAGTTGATGTACTAACTTACCTAAACGGGCCCCACATGACTTTCGATGCTTCATCTCCTATGGTTAGGTTTTTGGATGTATAGGGTTTTTGACATTATTGTTTATTGTAAAAATTCCTTCAGAGCCTCATTGTAATCATGTTCTTGCGAATGAACGTAGTCATCACATCTCCTCTCAGAGATAAGCCACTACCGTTCCAACAAGCCTGTTTTCTGCTGCATTTTACAGTTTCAACTTATTCCTTATTGAATAGAAAATCGGTTTTACTGTATCTTTGTTATTCTGTGTTAAGCATCTTTTAATAATCTATATTCATTTCATTCTACTCATAAAATCTGGATCAGTGGTATCATAACGGTTTGCTCCTTGTCGTCTTAATGCATGTCCCCAGCGAGGTCAGGGTACAAAGAATTGGGTCTCGAGCTTGTTTCTCTTGAGGAAAAAATTTCTCGCACGCTCAAGCGACCTCTCATGGTAGGAGAAAATAAATATGACGGGACAAGATATCCTTTCAAAATGTTTCTTGAGGAATCCCTCATGCAACAGAGGAACAAGATGATGGATAGTTTCGCACAAATCCTTCGACGACTACCAACAAACGACACATCTTCCTCGAGCGGAGGCGCCGCCCCCTTCAAGGTACAAATCAACTTCAATATTCCTATATTTGAAGGTCAGATAGACACAAATTTTTTAGATAAGTGGTTGAATCTACTAGAAGGGTATTTTTATGTCCATAACTTTTTGAATAGAGAAAATATTACTTTTGCACTCCTCAAAGTCATTCCCCATGTCAAAGATTGGTGGGAAACTTTCTGTGAGCAAAAGAAAACAAAGGAAACCTTATTATTTACAGTCACTTCCACCTAAGAATCCTTCAGGGATGCTATTAAGGAACAATACTACCCTGTCGGAAGTTATGATGACTTGTATACCAAATGGACCACACTGCGACAAGAAAGAGACAAAGCAGTGCTAGAGTTCACAAATATATTCGATAGCTTGCGCACCAAGTTGGGTATCAAAGATTTAGAGCGACATCTAGTGCTCAAGTATCATGGTTCTCTGCATAGATACATCTAGACTGAAATGAAATTTCTAGACATCTTGTCCTTGGACGCGGCCTACCGATATGCTGTCAAAATCAAGAAGAAGCTCAAACAAAAGACATGACAATTTGGGCCTGGGAACCCCACACAGTAAAATCTAGGAAGGGGCGGCCCCAACCCATAGAACAAAGGAAAAAGAAAATATGGACAATATTGGTACAACCAGTCCAAGCCACAAGCAAGGAAGGACACTGAAAATACAAAGAAATATATCGGGAAGTGGTGCGACTTCCATAAGAGCCCTTCACATAAAACTATTGACTATCGCTCCAATTAGTCGTTGGTGGCCGAAGTGAAAGACTCTGAATCAGATGTGGGTTTTGACTTTGAGTCAGAACCAAAAAGGGGAATATGGAGCATTGACACGGAACCCAATGCCACTGTTGCTACCACCAAGCTCTAGCCTGGTGAACCAGATGAGCCAGAAGAAGGCGAGCGCCTCTTCCATTCACAAATGTGGGTAAAAGGCACCCCATTTCACTTCATCATTGATAGCGATAGCCAGAAGAAACTCATCTCAACAGAGGTCATCAAGCAGCTGGCCCTGCCGATAATTCCACACCCACAACCCTACACCATTGGATGGCTCCGCCAAGGAAGCGATCTTCAAGTCATCCAACAGTGTCGACTGTTGTATGGCATCAAGCCCTTCAAAGATGAGGTATTGTGTGATGTTTCTCCTCTCAAAGTTTGTAATGTTGTTTTGGTCCAACCTTATTTATGGAAACGTCATGCTATATATGAGTCTAGGCCTAGTTGTGTTATTATTACTTTGAACAGGATACTTGAGGCAGTCCCTCCTAGTGTTATTTCCTTGATCTCTGCCAAGCAATGGAGGAAGTGCACCTCTCATACCGAGAAATTTGTCTTCTTCGTGATTCGCTCTCAGAGTGAGTGAAAGATTGCAGCCACATCTAAGGACTTCACGATCGATCTCTCCACAGAATAGAAGAAAGTGGATAATGTCATGGAAGAATACTCATATATCTTCTCCTCTCCTACCGCGGTACCTCTGCAGTGCCAGGTCAAGCGTCCCATCAATCTAACCCTAGACACACTGCTACCAGATGGGTTAGTCTACCGTTGCTCTCTGTTAGAAAATGATGAGATCAAGAGGAATATCCAAGAACTGCTCCACAAGGGGCACATACATCCCAGGTCATCACCTTGTGGGATCCCAATCATGCTGGTGTAGAAGAAAGACGAGACCTGGCGACTCTGCATTGATTACCGGGCTCTAAATAAAATCACAGTCTGAAACCGGTACCCGATTCCCTGAATCAACGACCTCCTTGATCAACTCAGGAGGGCCAAATACTTGAGTAAGATTGATCTAAAGTCTAGCTACCACCAGGTCCCAATAAAAGGCATATGTATGGAAGACTGCCTTCAAGTCAAAAGAAGGTATTTTTGAATGGTTGGTCATGCCATTTGGTTTGACAAATGATCCAACAACTTTTATGAGGATGATGGACGATATCCTACGAACTTTCACTAATACTTTTGTAGTGGTGTATCTGGATGACATTCTCATATACAACAAGACTTGGGCAGAACACTTGCAGCATATTCAACATGTTCTGCAGACCCTGTGGGAGAAAAAACTATATGTAAACTTGGAAAAATTCTCCTTCGGCATGGAAAGGGTCCATTACTTAGGCTACATCATTGATCGACATGGTGTACATGTGGATCCAACCAAGATCCAGGTCATTCATGACTAGCCAGCCCCAACCACACTCACCAAACTTCGGAGCTTCTTGGGCCTCACCAATTTCTATCGCAGGTTCATGTTGGGATTCTCTCATATTGCATGGGCCCTTAGCCAAGTAACTAGGGGTGGGGGTAAGGAAAAATTTATGTGCTTCTTGTCCCGACAAAAATAATTCAATGACTTGAAGAAGCCTTTGTGCTCATCCCCAGTACTTTCATTACCGGACCTGCAACATACCTTTGAGACTGAGACATATGCTTCAGACTATGTTGTGGGTGTAATTCTCACTCAACATGGCCACCCCATGGCATATAATAGTGAGACACTATCAGATGTTATCCGTAAGTATCCTACTTATGACAAAGAAATGTACTCCATTATGCAAGTCTGCCACCAGTGGAGACATTACATTCTTGGGAAGGAGACGGTCATCCACACTAATCACAAGCCACTACAAGTCATGTAGACCCAAGGAAAATCGCAGAATGACCGCCATCAGAAGTGGTCCACATACTTACAGCAGTTCCACCTCAACATCAAGTATAAAACAGGAAGTATCAACCGAGTTGTTGATTGCCTCAGCCGACCTCCAGTCGCGGAAATCACCACAGTGCTAGACTCTTGCGACCATGAAACATCTGGATGGCCCCACCTCTACGAGACAGACCTTAACTTCTCCACCACCTACCAAATGTTGGGCTCCAACTCAGTGGTCGCTAATTTCCATCTTCAAGACAAGTTGTTGTGTCGTCTGGGCCATCTCTTTGTTCCATCAAGTGAGCATGTGAAGATGATTTGGGAAGCTCACAACAGTCGGGTGGTAGGACACTTTGGCGTCAAAAAGATAGTGGCAGTGTTGCAGAAACATTTCTACTGGCCGAAACTTCGACAGGATGTCGGCAAGTATATCAGGTCCTGCACCGCCTGCGCTATTTCTAAACTGCCCACTAAGAAACAAGGATTGTACACCCCTCTTCCTACTCCTAAAAGGATGTGGGAATCCATCTCAATGGACTACATGTCAAGCCTCCTGTCCACCAAGAGGGGAAATGACTATATTTTTGTGGTTGATGATTGCTTTTCCAAGATGGTGATTACAATCGCCTGTAAGAAGAACATCACAGCAAAATCCACTGCCAAGTTCTTCTTTTAACGAGTATGGGTACATTTTGGGATCCCACAAACCATTATCTTAGATCATGATAGTCGGTTCCTCAACACATTCTTGTCAAGCCTCTGGTCATTGCTGGATACCAATCTCGCCAAATCCACTTCCTTCCACCCCCAGACAGATGGCCAAACTGAGGTCGTCAATCAGATGATCGTACATACCTGCACATGTACAATTCAAAACACCCTCGCACATGGGATGAGATTCTTCCCTATGTCCAACATAACTACAACCGAGCCCTGCATAGCTCAACTGGCCACAACGCCTTTCAGGGGGGGTTGGGATTCCAACCATTGGGCCCCATGGATGTTGCCCTACCCCTGGTGACCACCTCGTCCGACTCATCCTCTGCTCCCCCAGAAGCTGACAAAGCCACCCGGTTCATTGAGTGGATCCAACACATCCGCCAACAGTTTCAATATATTCTACAGAAGTCTAATGTCAAGTACAAGCAATGCCATGAACCACACCGAGTGCCACATAAGTTTCAGGTGGGAGATAAAGTTTGGTTGCACTTGTAGAAAGAACGCCTTGCAGGGCCCCATCGGAAGCTTCACAGACTCCGTTACGGGATGTGCACCATCAGTAAGGTTGTGGGTGGAAATTATTTTGAGCTCAACATTCCCCCTTTCCTTGGCATGCACCCAATCTTCAACATGGCTCTCTTTCGACCATATTTCCCACCATTATTAGACACCTTAGAGATAGCAGAGCAGTTGACACCAACATAGATCAACCCTGACTGCATGCAAAATGCATCTAGTGATCAAATTGTGGATGCATAGATCAAGGGCACTCGACAACAAAGGATCCAACTTTATTGACTCGTCAAAGAAGGGCAGCTCCTGCACCAAGGCAAGTGGCTCACCCGGGGCCAAATTTGGCAGAAATTTCCTCATTTGATGGGGGAACTAAATGAAATGGATACCATTTCTTCCTAAGGAGGGAGGATTGATCCAGGTGTATATCGGTGGCCACCCACATTTTCCAACTCCCTCAAAACAATTTTCTGGCAATTTTGGCAATTTACTATTGTTAGCAGTTTTTAACTTCCAGGGCCATTTTGAGGGCCTAAATGAAGGTTTTTCAGGATCGAGCTTCTCATTGCCAACAAAAGACTTATATTGATCCCCCAAAATGAATCTCCTCGATGATACCTTTCCAATGGGCTATCGTGCGCCTAAAACGAAGATCATATGCAAAAGTTACAACCCCGAGAAGTTGATGTACTAACTTACCCGGACAAGGCCTACATGACTTTTGGCGCTTCATCTCCTAGGGTTAGGTTTTTGGATGTCTAGGGTTTTTTACATTCCTGTTTATTGTAAAAAGGCCTTCAGAGCCTCACTATAATCATCTTCTTGTGAATGAGCGCAATCGTCACATCTCTTCTTAGAGATAATCCGCCACCATTCCAGTAAGCATGTTTTCCGCTACATTTTATAGTTTTAGCTTATTTCCTTATTGAATAGAAAACCAATTTTATTGTATCTCTGTTATTCTATTTTAAGCATATTTTAATAATCTATATTCATTTCATTCTGCTCATAAAATCCAGATCATATCAGCTAGGGTTATGCATCCCTAATGGATGTAGGTTAGTTTTTATAACATCAAACAAAGTAGTGGGAGAAGAGGGACGCCTCAATGAGGCAAGAGAGCTCAAGGCTCAAGAAACACTTCTCCAAAAAGATAAACTTGAAACTAGCAAAATTCACTCTTCCCAAGGCAACGATTTTATATTTCCAATGCAATGAACAAATGACTAGTGATTTTAAATATTGGGTTAATGGAGTCAAGTAAATGAAATAGAGATGCTACCTCCTTGGGGGTGTAAACCCTTTTACTCCCCAAGGCAAGTATCTCTAGTTAGGGTTTGAAAATGACAGGTATAAATCCTCTTACTTACTCAAACAAAACCCTTGCAACATCAAGTATACTTCAAGCAATAAATGGTGAATACTAGAGTGGGGGTGTAAATGCTCTTACTTCCCACCTAGCTCCTAGCATAGAAAATCCTTGACTTGAAACAAATGATAACATAAGAGTAAAACCATACCAAATCAAGAATATGCTAAGATAATCCACCATAAAATCTAGAAAAAATCCATCCAAGGCTAGTGCCTCACTCCTCCATCAACCATTCACAAAAGATAGCCATAAACAAGTGTAGAAGAGACAAATATGCCAAGTGTAGCAAAAATTTCATATCAAGTCTTCTCACAAGAGGGAGAGTTATGTTATAATGAGATCTTATGATCTCTTATTTATATAAAATGTCACCAAGGTGACTTGTACACATATTTAGGGGTAAATCACAAGACTAGAGGTCAACAACCCTAATATTTTCCCCTTTAACAAAGTAATATTAAACAAATCATTTAAAATTTCACTTTTGCACAAATAAAACCCTAATTTAAATGGACATCATCCCTTTAGGGGACGTTTTGGCATTAGGAGAAGGTCATTGGTGATGTAGGAGGGTAGTAAGGCTTCCCAAATCCACATGTCAAGCATACAAATGTCTTCATTAATGGTCAAAGCCTCAAACACCTCAAAACGTCCAAGTGCCAATGCATATCACCTCACCACCATGACCTAAACCCCCTAAGGTTGGGTTGTCTTCAAACCAAGTTGTTTCATCACCTTCAATGATATGACATTGTTGAGGCCCCTTAATAAAGCATGCAGTTGTTCAAGCAGAGGCCTTTCATGCCTAATGAAGATATAAAGGAGGGTTCTTATCCCTTGGTTGATCAAGATACATAGTGTTCAAAATGATGGGAGGATCCTCCTTCTTGGTTGGCACCTATACGAATTTCAAAACTTCCCTTTTCACAGAAGGGATCTTACACATATCTGTCACTAGGACCATCATAGTCATTTTTCCAAACATGTTTTCAACATCTATATTTAACTGAATGTCATCTGTAGGAGTTGGCTTAGGAAGCAACTCACATATCGATGATGGAGGTGGTGGAGCCACCTTTTCTGTTGATGGAAGAGGAGTATCGAGTTGTGGAAGAGGGGTTGAAGCTTTATTTCTTCTAGTGTAGGTAAGATATTTCATCCTCCTCAATTTATTCTTCTGATCAACTATCAATTTATTCAAGGCTCGAAGTCTCCCCTCTCTTTCTCCTCTTCTTTTGGCTTCATTGATCTTCTCTTGGGTAACTTGTTCCTCTTCAAAATTGAAAATTATATCAATGAAGTTTATATTGTCAGGATAATATTCGTCTCATCAGGGGAACTCATCTTCCTTGTGGGGTTCTTGGCACAAGAGGCACCAAGATTCTACATCAACTGTCCGGACAGGTTTTAAAGTATCTAGGGCCTTTGCCTCTTGTTGAGGTCTTGGTTTCCAACTAGTGGCATCTCTCTGTTGTCTGGAAAACTGAGGTCTGGGAGAAGATTTATTTCTTTCCACTGTAGTCATATGGCTCATAAGTTGATTTTTCACTTGAACAAACTGAGTGTTCATTTGTTCTATCTTCTGAGTCGGGAGAGAAATCAGATCAGGAGCACTGTTGTTAGAAACTTTTGTGTTTGCTTCCTCTTTAGCATGAGGGTACTGAAAAGGTTCCACATTCGAATCAAGGAGATTCTCTTCGATGTCGATACTAAACTCTTTATATTATGCTAATGGCATGGGATTTTTATCTTTGAGAATGAATCGGAACTGCCCTTCAAAAGCATTGGCATAAAGGAGACGAACTGATGATGTTGTGGGACGAAAATCTGTTGGAATTTGATTGTACATCTTGTCAAATTTGCTAATGAATTCATTTATTGTTTCATTCCCCTTTTTATTTATCTAATTAAACTAAGACCCAAGTGTCTCACCATCTGCATTTTGTAACCATTTTTTCTTGAATAAGTTGGCAAAAGCATCATAGGACGTGAGATGATTGTTAGGGAGTCCTCTGAACGAATCGAGGGATTCTTCAATCAATGATGAGGAAAATAACTTCATGGTCACATCTTCATGCTCAATACATGCATTTTCCATGTCCTAGCCCATGACATAAATATGGTCCTCAACAGTTCCACATTATTTCCTGGGAACTTTGGCAACCACTTGTTGACTTATTTTGGCATTGTATTAGGGTATCCTTGGATATTGGCCATGTTAAAAGGTTTGTAGAGGTCCCTTTCCAAAGGGTGAGCCATTGGAGCAAGAGGAAGGGTATTGTGGAAAAGGGTTTTAACAACAAGAGACTTGAGAGGAGTATTTCTTTGGTAAACCTTAAAAGTTTTGAACCTCCCAGGGGGGAAAGGTTTGGGAAAGGAAGGGTTATGGGAAGGTGGAGTCCCCATATGAGCTTCAAGATGAGCTCATCAAGAAAAGTGGAAAAGGAACATCCCTTGGGTGGAGTCGTCAGGTAAGCTAAGGGACAGACTTTGGGATAGATTACCAAAGTGTCATTAGGGTACGAAGAAGATTCAAAATCTTCCCCAAAACCGACACCAAAATTTTATAGCACAGGTTGTAGGTTGGGAAAATCCCTACCTAACCACAAAATCAAGTGCTACAACTAGGGAATCCTACACCCAATGTCACCTCGATGTAGGTCCCACACTTCAAGGGTGACTAGGTCACTCTAGGGAGGCGATCATGGTGATCCTAGGGAAAATGAGATGTAGATGGATGGAGATGAAAGTGGAACCCCTAAAAGTCAAATCTAAGTGGAGTGAAATGTGGAAAGATATGCCCTGTAAACCAAGTAATTGTTGCCTCAAAGATGTAGTACTCCTTTGAATGATCGTACCTTCCCGAGACACAAAGAAATACACCTTGCAATGCTATATGTTAGTATGGATCAGCAAGTTAATATTTTTGTCCCTAACTTGCAGCAATAGATAACAGTTTATATCAGCAAATAAAACATCTAAATCAACATGTAAAAGTATAAGATTAACCAACAATATTATCCATGAATTTAGAAATCAATCATGACTTAAATATAACACTTTGAGATTGAAGAAAGAAAGCTAGTATAAAGTGATTTTCTGCAGTAAATTATCAGCCCTATTTCTGTAGCATTCAATGGAATGCAGCAACAAAATTAACCACGGAAAAGTGCCAAGAACTAGCCTAAAAAGTGTGCCCTAGTTAGTACACTAGGTGAGTGAAGTTAGAGAGATTTCCTAGGGTTAGTTTGTGAGATAAGAGAGAGTTATCATATAGGGTTATGCATCCCTAATGGCTGTAGGTTAGTTTTTATAACAACAAACAAATTAGTGGGAGAAGAGGGATGCCTCAATGAGGCAAGAGAGCTCAAGGCTCAAGGAACACTTCTCCAAAAAGATAAACTTGAAACTAGAAAAATTCACTCTTCCCAAGGCAACGGATTTATATATCCAATGCAATAAAAAATGACTAGTGCCTTTAAATATTGGGTTAATGGAGTGAATTAAATGAAATATAGATGGTACCTCCTTGGGGGTGTAAACCCTCTTACTCCCCAAGGCAAGTATCTCTAGTTAGGGTTTGAAAATGAGGGGTGTAAATCCTCTTAGTTCCTCAAACAAAACACTTGCAACATCAAGTAAAATTCAAGAAATAAATGATGAATACTAGAGTGGGGGTGTAAATGCTCTTACTTCCCACCTAGCTCCTAGCAAAAAAAATCCTTGACTTGAAACAAATGATAGCATAAGAGTAAAACCATACCAAATCAAGAAGATGCTAAGATAATCCACTATAAAAGCTAGAAATAATTAATCCAACTCTAGCGCCTCACTCCTCCATCAACCATTCACCAAAAATAGCCATAAAAAAGTGCACAAGAAACAAATATCCCAAGTGCAGCGAAAATTTCAGATCAAGTCTTCTCACAAGAGGGAGAGTTATGTTACAATGAGATCTTATGATCTCTTATTTACACAAAATGTCACCAAGGTGACTTGTCCACATATTTAGGGGTAAACCACAAGACTAGGGGTCAAAAACCCTAATATTTCGCCCTTTAACAAAGTAATATTAAAAAATTCATTTAAAATTTCACTTTTGCACAAATAAAACCCTAATTTACATGGACATCACCCCTTTAGGGGACGTTTTGGCACTAGGAGAAGGTCGTTGGTAATGTAGGAGGGTAGTAAGGCTTCCAAAAGCCACGTGTCAAGCATCCAAATGTATTCCTTCATGTTCAAATCCTCAACCACATCAAAACTTCCAAGTGCCAATGCATATCACCTCACCACGATGACCTAACCCCCCTAGGTGATGTCATGCTCAAAAAGGAGATGTGTTTCCCCTCCTAGGAAAAATGTTTGGCATGTGGGGGCTAGGATACATCGTCCAAGTCATATTTAAGGACTTTCAAGTTTTATCTTTCTCATATTACATGCGGGCCCTTGGCATCCACCTGTGGGCTTCAAGCCCCATGGAAGCCCAAGCTAGGCTTGTTCTTCCAAAACTATCCACCAACTAGATCCTGCAAAGACAAATAAAAACGCCCTCCAAGGATATCAAGTCATAACATCATGATAAGTGAATCCAATCAACAAATGATCCACCTAAGCATGTGCATCAAATATCACTATATCAAACAATTAATTGCTCAAAGACACTATGTGACTTGTCAAGCTTGAATATGGGAGGGTTGGCGAAGTGTCCTATTGGGTAGATCTTGCCCTAGGTCAATGAGAGTTTCCAAGATATCTCTCTCTAAGCCATGTAAAGTGAGTGAAGTGGTTGGGGTCAAGACTCAATGGGCATAGGGCTCATGACATACAATAAGTCATAGTATCTCATTTATGGGTGCCTTTGTAGAGGGTGTGTGGTACCTTCGTCTACAATGCACTTTTTCCAAGCCCATTATTTTCCATTCTTTTATTCTTTCATAATTTTAAGGAAATGTTAAAGGTCACTACCCTGGCGTGGTGTCCATATAATGGCAATGTCACCCATGAACACCTAGTGGAAATGAGAAGGTTGGCTCGTGACGAGGCCCCCGTTCTCTTAACCATACAACTGAGAGCCATTACCTTGGTTTGGTGACTAGATGATGGTAATTTCATACCACTAGATATGCATGGACGTGATAGGTTGGCTCGTGATGAGACCTCCTATCCTTCAACTAACCTTTTAATCATTCTTTATCATATCTCATTGTGGGTCCCCCTTTACTCAAAGATAATTGTTTCATTTCTTTCATGGGTGATCCTTGGGTGAAGCATCTAGACGGTTCAAACAAGGATTTTATATTTTACCCAACATAAATCCCTCTAGGCCTTTATCCCCTTCTTCACATAGAATGAAGGACAACCCCTTCTTGGTTCAATACACCCTAAAATCCCAAGAGATAAGAAAATGGGGGGAAATAATGATGGAAAGTGGTAAGTATGGTTGGGAACAGTATGATGGATTTTAAACAGAGTTTCTAGTAGCAAATTGATTCCCAAGGAATACCACTTACTAGGGCATAATGTCAACCACCAAGGTGAAGTAGGGAAAAAGTCATAATGTCCAAGCATATATCATGAAATCTAGAGCAGTTTAAGATACAACATACTCAAATGGCTTAAATATTGAAATGATGCTCACCATAATACTGACGTATACCTCATGGATCAAGGTCCACTGCCTTCCAAAAGTCAGTTGATGTGGTGGATTCCATCTGGAAATTTGTGACCATCTGTGGTGGTGAGAGGGGTCTCCAACTGTGCAAAAGGGTATTGTTGGTCATGTTGTCTCTCAACACTCCATATCTGCAACCTGAGGGCCTCGAGACATAATATCCTTAGTTATCCACAAAATGGGGATAACAAGGACTAATGTTTCTTATGAATTTTGGCTAACCATGTATTATACTTTGATTTGTTTTGGATGGCCCTGACATGGTTCTTTGAGGGATGTCCTGGGATTGTACCTAGGACGTTGTGCCTTTATTGCAGGACCTGGGCACATGTGATGGAGAACAATGGGTCATCCAGTGACTCACCACCTTCATATATTGTCTCTCCCATCCTCAGACCATTGGACGATAGACAAATGGGCCTTAGTTTGAGTAGATCCAATCATTGTGGCACACAGATGGGATGGAAGCCCCACAGGCTGGGCAGAGTACCCTAGAAATTTTTTTACACCGGGATCGGGGATGTTGCAATAGTAGACAGTCATAGATAATGCATAGATAACATGCAACTCCTGAGAGCCTCGAAATTGGCCTTGGATCTTGGACGTTTACCCTGTTATGGTGACGACGTCACCTTCTAGGGTTTGACATGGCTAGGTTTTGATGGATGGATGGGTACTTGAGATGAGTTGGCATGACATTGGGTGAGGAGACACATCACTTCACATCTATTCCACCTTGGAGGATTCCCTGTGGCCTTTGGAGGCCCTACCTTATCCCTTGAAGACATGATGTCACCTTGCTTAGCCTCGATGTCTCACACATGTGGGATACTGTGATTTTTTTTTCTCTTTATCATTTTGTAAAGGTTAAATGAGGGGTCGACCCCACTTATATTATGTTGTTGAAAAATTATGTGGACAAATGTGTGAGGTTAGCCTCATATAAAAAGGATAAACCTCACTTTCATTTTATCATCATGACTTCTCACCTTTGTGAAAGATACTTCTGAAATTTTCACCCTCTAAGGGTTACTAGCTCTTCTTCTCTCATGCGCTATGCTCATAAGGTCTCTTATGGATGGTTTTTGCTAATTTTGGATAGAAATTTATGCAATTAGGGTTTTATCTCATGGTTTCTTGGATGAAGTAAGTGGATTTTCTACAACTTATTATTATTCTATTAATGTTTCATGGTAAATTTTATATTTTATTCTAGACGTATTTCTTGGTGAAACCATAAGAGACAAACATAAGTGATTCTTCCTCTCACAAGGTGATTTTTGTCCAAAATTTGTGAAGTATCCTTGCTAGGGTTAGAAACCTAAAGCCCTAAAGTGCTAGAAGTTTAGGATTTTAGCCCTAGATAATTGATCTTGACCTAGTTGAAGCTACAAGAAGGGAGAAACTGTTTCTAGGGCCCAAATGTGTTTTCACCCTAGAAGTCCTTCTCCTTGAGATTCAAAGCCTAAGGCCCAAATGTGATTGCACCTTAGGGTTTGAATCCTACCTCTTGGTTTCAAGTAGGCCACCATTCAAGCTTAGATGCATTTTGAAGAATCCATACCATAAAAGGCACTAATCTAAGAAGTTATTATCTTGGTGAATTGATTGATAAACACTCTCTTTTAAGATTCTCAATCTCTCTACTAACTTTACCAACACTAACATTAGCAAACTTACTAAATCTTTTACTTAATAAAGGTGGCCTAACTCATTCAGAATTTGCATTTAACAATTGGATAATATTCTAGTGGATGTATGCTAAGTTTTCATGGTCAGTTGTTGCATTTTTTAGCATTAATTGTTGTTGTTGTTACAAATCATTATTGTTGTCATATAATTGTTTATTATTAAAAATTTGTAACAATCGTTGCAACTTGTCTTGTCTAGTGTCTTAAGAGGTCATTTTTGCATACTTTGACTTGGAAATTGCTATATATATGTTGCAAGGTGTTCTTGTTCTAGGCAGGTAGTCAAACAACTTCATACCTCTTCTACTTTCTTGACCTAGACCAATTACCTGATGATCGAGACAAGGGGTGGTATGCTTGGCTACTATACTTTCTATTTGATCCCTTGATGTCACCAGTTAAGCCTCCCTTATGGTATACCTCTTTCATCACTAAAACGAGGGAAGTTCTTACTAAGGTGACAATGGTAGGTTCTTCCATAGTTACACAAGATTTGGGAGTCTTGTGTTGGGCTATTAATTAACACAAATTCTGCGATAATAGGTCCAATTTGGAAAATGAATTGAGGAAGGTAAGTTCAAAGATAAAAGGACTTCACATTTGAAAATAAATGATCTTTCAAGCGAAGAATAGAAGGGACATAATTTGAAAATCAAGTATGATTTTCCAATTGGGAAAAGAGAATGTGAATAAAATGAAAAGGGGGCCCATCTTGGGAATCAAAGGGGGAAAGGTAGAATAAGAAAAGGACGAAAATATAATTGAAATAGTTCAAACAATAAAAAGTTTAAGAAAAATAAAAGAAGATCAAACTAAAGAAAAAGATGAGGAGAAGGGGATCGTTTCGGGAAATCTGAGCAAAATTTGAAAAGTAAGCCATTTCAAAAAGAATTGAAAGAAATTGGGTTGCAAGGAAATGAGGGGATAAGATCAATATAAATCCCAAAAAGGATAAAATGAGAAGGGGTGCCCCAAGTTTTGCTTAAAACTTGGGGGGTTGTTAAGGCCTCAACAATCACATACCAAAACAACCCATTGTCTAATACTCTGGCAACTTGATATGGAACATTCCATCTCACCTTCACTTTTCCACCTATTTAGTCTAATTTTCACATATATTTTAGTACTACCATACCTAATTTTAATTTCATTTGTCTTATGTGTTTATTATGTTAATGTTTCTTTCATTTTTGTATCTTTTCTCATCATGTTAGGACAACTTGTTCAATATTTATTATATACTTGATTTCCATATGTCTTGGTCAATGTTCTATTTCTTCTCAAAGGCTTGGAATTATAAATTCCAAGGGAACCTGTTGTGCCAACAATGACACCTTCCTGTAATTTCTTCTCTTCGCTTCTAAAACCATTACTTTAAGAGAAGAAATCCCACCCCATTACTTTGGCCATTATAATTTTTCAGCATCTTGCTTATCAATTTTAGACACTTAAAATTCTTTTCCTTTTTACTAGACATGATCATTTGAGAAAATGAAGATCTTAATTGCTCATCGATACACTGTGCGTCGATAAAGGATTAACATTTCTCGCTGACACATAGTGTATGAGCAAGTAATTAAAATTTCCAATCGATACATCAACTTGGAATTCACTTTTCCCACGGACATAGGGCATATTGGCAAGACATTTACATCTTGAGGCCCCTCCTAAATTCTTCCAACTTAGATCCTTTGATCACTACACCCATTGGAAAGATTCTTTTGATTTTCAATGATTAAGCATTTCCTTTTTTATTGGATCATTGATGTTTGATTGCATGTTGGTTTTGAACAATGTCATGTTGCAGTCTTGATTGAGTGTGATAATAGTCTTATCAAGTTTGTCTATGTCACTGACATCTTTTATTATGCTCTTCATATCTACATGTATGTTTTGCACCTTTGGATTATATCACTAACCTTGACCTTAAAAAATTTATTTATCATTATGAGGGTTGTTTGTAGCGTCTACTAGGCATAGGTTGGCTCTGAATTGGTTCTCAGATAAGAATTGGTACTCCTGTCATGTACTCAATATCAAGTGCCCCAAATGTTAGTTGGGTCATTTTCACAGGATTATATTTCTCAACTATTGATGGATGATCTTAGTTCCAATGGATAGATTGAGAGCCTATATAACACATATGTCACAAGAACTGATGGAACTGAATTCAGGTGAAGAAGTTGCAAGAACGGGGCCCAAAATTTTATTAAAAAATGTCTTCGCTCATAATTTTGGGTACTAGTCAAAGTGGATTTTTCACCTCTAAAACAAGTCAACTATATGTTTTGCGTGATTACGAACCCAGTGCCACTTACATAATCGAAATCTAAGGTCCAGAAGTGCCAAAATGACCATCAAAAATTTATTGTCAAGCAAACCTCATTAACCATGAAACTACTAAACTACTTAAATGAAGAGGTAAGTTCTCTCATTAGAAATGTATCCTCGTTCTCTTTGCAAAAAATGAAACCTCAATTGGGCATCGTATGAGCAAGTTATGGACCTCTTAAGTCAAATTAGGTTGCGACAACCCCCTTTTAACATCATTAAACACCAGTGAACATATCGATCTGTGCCACTATGCAATGTCATATTTACAAAATAAAATTAAATGTAGAAAAATGTATTAAAATGGCTTTAAAAAATTAAAATAAAAACATGGGTTTTCTTTTTTTTCATGACTCATGATTTAATAAAAAAGGTCTATACATTAAAACAAGTGTGTTTGCTTTTAAAAATGCACGTTATATTTAAACCTTAAAATAATGTGGAGGGAGGAAGGGGCCATAGCCAATTCGACCCCCCTTCCCTCCCCCCTCCCCAACTTCCTAAAACCATGTATCATATAACCTATCTAACGTTCACATATCGGCCAAACAATGCGATTCCAATTATATCTTTTGAGAGTGGACAAAAGTGGGCAAGTCAAACCTTGCAATAGTTCTAAGGTATGCAAGTTCCAATGGTTTAAAGATGTGGTAACGTATATTGGAGTTTATGTGAGGTGGATGGGGGCCACAACCCATAAGGCCTTCGCCCCCTACCATTAGTTATTATATTTATATTTAAACCTTAAAATAATGTGGAGGGAGGAGGGGGCCACTCAACCATATGCCCCCTTAATCATAATCTAATTCAGTTTAAACTATTTATTTCACCATGTCTTATAACCTTTGACATTTTATGTTTCGACGATCTTAGATCCTCTCCAACTGCTGACACCACGTAGCGTGCATAATATTCAAGATATGCCTCTCACCTCGACATACTAGAACTCAACACACATTTGAATCTTCTTTGACGACCGACACATCAACACGAGATTATACACCATGTGTTGGGGATCTTCAGTATCTTATTGTATGGAATGGCGTATCATATTTTTTCCATGAATTTTGACTCCGAGCTATGTTTCGCACACACCTTATATCGTTGGAAAGGTCTTGCCGAGATATACAACTTCCTAATTATAGGTTTCAAGATATTTCTCATCATTCGTTCCATATTTTAAATTTTTCATACTGGCATAATGTCATTAGCCCCATAATGTCATTAGCCCAAGAACCTCATAACACAACATTTCAATGGGGATATCTGTGAAATCATCATCGAAAGGACAAAAGATCAAAATTATGGAAGTATATCTGAACTACTCACTCAACTACCAATTAATTTATTCATGTTTATATACATTTTTTATTATATTTTGAAGTTTTATACAAGCAACTCATGTATTTGGCGGTGAACGACAGTCACGTACCAATATTGAAAGAAGGTCATACATAGGAATCTAAATACATGGCATGTAAAGAAGGGAACTAAAAAATAATCTACATCAAGACAAGGAGGATCTGCTAGTACACAATAGTGTCTTTGCGAATGAGATCTACAACAAAAGATGATGTACCGGAAACAACATCAACAACAAAGCAACAGAGGAAGGACAAAGAAGAAGCTAAACAAAAAAGGAAAGAAGACGAAGTAGCAGCAACAATGACAACAAAAGAAGAAGAGAACAAGAGAGAAGAAGCAACAACCACAACAAAGATTGAACTGAGAAAGAAAGAATCTGAAGCAATCGTTGAACGAGAAGCTCAAAAGAGAAAAGAGGAAGAAGAGATAAAGACAAAGGGGAAGCATAGGATAAAAATCTGAATTTGTGTGTTTCATTATTTATTTTTGTATATTTCATCACATCGTGAAACTCCTGGCTAAAACGAATATTAGAATGGTGTTCAAACCTTACAAAACCCTCAAACAACTTTTCAGATCTTTCAAAGATAAATCGGACCCAATGCTTGGCCCAAGAGTTTACCAAATTCTGTGCTCCTGTGGAAAATCCTACATAGGAAAAACTGGTAGAACCTTGATCCAGGTGGATATCGATGCCACCCACCTCTTCCAACTGCCTCACATACAATTTTCATCTTGGTAATTTTTTTCTAGCTTTCCGGGTCCTAAACTTCTGAGGCCATTTTGAGGCCCTAAACAACGTTTTTTGGGCCCGCCATAATCACATTGTAGATGGAGTTAGAGTGTGAAAGTGTAATGTGTATTCCTCGGATAGACCTTTCCAATGGGTTATCGTGCGCCTAAAACAGAGATCGTATGCAAAAGTTACGACCCCGGGAAGTTGATGTACCAACTTACCCCATCGAGGCCCACATGACTTTTCATGCTTCATCTCCTGGGGTTAGGTTTTTGGATGTCTAGGGTTTTTTTATTACTTATTGATGCTAAAAAGGATTGGAGGCCTCATTGTAATGTGCTCAGGTGAATGTGTGTAGTTGCCACATCTCTTCTTAGAGATTAGCTACCACCATTCGAGCAAGATTGTTTTATTTTGCATTTTTCAGTTTCAATAGATTTATTTATTGAATAGAAGTTAAGTTTCATTGTATCTCTATTATTGTTCTTTGTATATTCGTGTTAATGTTATAGATTTGTGTTTCATTTCATTTCGCTCATAAATCTGGATCAATGGTATCAGAGCGGTCTGCTTTTCATTTGTTTCTCTGTGCATGGCCCCAACGAGGTCATGGTATAAGCAGTTAGGACTTGAAGTAGTTATGCCTTTGCAAGATTGGCCTCGCCAAACGCGACAACCGCCCATGGGGGAAGAAAAGAGAGACGATGGGGCACGAGATCCCTTTAAACTGTTGCTTGAGGATTCCCTCTCGTGACTAAGGAACGAGATGATGGATAATTTTGCGCAAATTCTTCGATGACTTCCAACATGCAACACATCTTCCTCGAGCAGAGGCGCTACCCCCTTCAAGGTACAGATCTATTTTGATATTCCTATATTTGAAGGTCAAATAGATGCAGATGTTGTAGACAATTGGTTAAAACTTATAAAAGGGTATTTTTATGTCCATAAATTTTCGATAGAGAAACTATTACATTTTCGCTCCTTAAGGTCGTCCCCCATGTCAAAGATTGGTGCAAAAGGAAATAGAGAGATATACATTATTTGTAGTCGCACCCACTTGGGGTTCTTTCAGGGATGTTATTAAGGAACAATACTACCCTGTTGGAAGTTATAATGACTTATATATAAGATGGACTACATTGTGACAGAAAAGGGACCAAACAATGCCAGAGTTCACCAATGTCTTCCATACCTTGCGCACCAAGATGGGTATCAAAGACTTTTAGTGACATCTGGTGCTCAAGTACCACGACGGTCTACATAGATACATCCAGACAAAAATTGAGTTTCTAGACATCTCGTCCTTAGGCGTGGCCTATTGATATGTTGTCAAAATCGAGCAGAAGTTTAAAAAAAAGACGCAACAGTTTGGGTTTGTGAACCCCTCACAACAGAAGTAGGGAAAAGTCAGGCCCAACCCGTAGAACAAAGGGCAGAGCAGGGATGGATAGCCTCGGGACAACCATTCTAAACCACAAACAAAGAAGGACAATGGGAATACAAAGAAAGACACTAGGAAATGGTGTGAGTTCCATAAGATCCCCTGGAATAACACCACTAAATGTCGCTTAAAGCAGTCAATGGTGGTCGAGGTGAAAGCCTCTGAATAAGATGTGGGCTCCAACTCTAAGTCAGAACTAGAAAAAGGGATATGGATCATTGATGAAGAACCTAGTGCCACCGTTGCTACCACCAAGGTCTAGCCTGGTGAACTTGATGAACCAGAGGAAGGTGAGCGCATCTTTCATTCACAGATGTGGGTGAAGGGTACTCTGTTGCACTTAATCGTTGATAGCGGTAGCTAGAAGAACCTCATCTCAATGGAGGTCGTAAAGTGGTTGGCTCTACTGACAAAAACACACCCACAGTCATACACCATCAGATGGCTCCACCAAGGGAGTGATCTCCACGTCAACCAATAATGTTTCTTGGCCTATGACATCAATCCCTTCAAAGATTAGGTATTGTGTGATGTCGCCCCCCTTGAAGTTTTTTATGTTCTTTTGGGCCAAACTTGTTTATGGAAACGTCATGTTGAATATGAGTCTAGGCCCTGTAGTGTTATTATTACTTTGGACATGAAATTGTATAGGATACCTGAGGTAGTCCCATCTACTGCCATTTCCTTGATCTCTGGCAAGCAATGCAGGAAGGTCATCTCTTGGACCAAGAAGTTTTCCTTCTTCGTGATTCATGCTCAAAGTGAGCGGAAGGTTGCAGCCACATCCATGGCCTCTGTGATAGGTCTCTCCACGCAGCAGAATCAAGTGGATAAGGTCGTGGAAGAAAACAAATACATCTTCTCCTCACCCACTTGGGTACCTCTGCACTGTCAGGTCAAGCACTCAATCGATCTGACCCTGGTGCACCGCTACCTAATGAGACAATCCATCGTTTCTCTCTGTCAAAAAATGAGGAAATCAAGTGCTAGATCCAAGAGCTTCTCAAAAAGAGGCACATCCGACCAAGCTCAACACCTTGTGGAAGCCCAATTGTGTTGATGTAGAAGAAAGACAAGACCTGGCAACTCTACATTGATTATTGGGCCCTAAATAAAATCACAGTCAGGAACCGATACTCGATTCCCCGAATTGATGATCTCCTTGACCAGTTCAAAGAGGCCAAATACTTCAGTAAGATTGATCTGAAGTCTGGCTACCACCAAGTCCCAATAGAGCAGACCAATGTATGGAAGATGACTTTCAAGTCCAAAGAAGGTCTTTTTGAATGGTTGGTCATGCCCTTTTGCTTGAAAACATCCCCATCAAATTTCATGAGGATGATGGATGATATCTTACGGCCTTTCACCAATTCTTTTGTGGTGGTTTATTTGGATGACATCCTCATCTTCAACAATATTTGGGTGGAACAATTACAACACATTCAACAAGTTCTACACACTCTGTGACAACACAAGATATATGCAAATTTGGGAAAATGCTCCTTCGGCATGAATAGGGTTCAGTACCTAGGCTACATTGTTGATGAGCATGGGTTGCATGTCAATCTAGCTAAGCTCTAGGTCATCTGTGACTAGCTAGCTCCGACCACACTCATTGAGATTCAGAACTTCTTAGGCCTTGCCAATTTCTATCGCAGGTTCATGTTGGGATTCTCCCACATTGCATGGGCCCTTAGCCAAGTGGCCAGGGGTGGTGGCAAGGAAACATTCATGTGGGGCCAGTCGCAACAGAAAGAGTTCGATGATTTGAATCAATGTTTGTGCTTAGCCTCGGTGCTCTCATTACCCGACCTGCAAAAACCTTTTGAGATTGAGACAAATGCTTTAGACTATATTGTGAGCGCAATTATCACTCAACATGGACATCTTGTGGCCTATCATAGTGAGACATTGTCAGATACCGTCTGTAAGTACCCCACTTACGATAAAGAAATGTACTCCAATGTACAAGCCTGCTTTTAGTGGAGGCATTACATTCTCGGGAAGGAGAGTCATCCACACTGATCATAAGCCTCTGCAGTTCATGCAGACACAAGGCAAATTGTAGAATGATCGCCATCATAAGTGGTCCACATACTTGTAGCAGTTCCATCTCAACATCAAGTATAAGATAGGGAGAACCAACTGCATCACCGACTTCCTCAGTCGACCTCCAATTGCAACACTAACCACAGTGCTAGACCCCTAGGGACATGAGACCTCCATATGGCCCCAACTCTACAAGAGAGATCTTAACTTTAGCACTACCTACCATATGTTGGGCACAAACACAATTGTCACTAATTTCCATCTTTAGGACGGGTTGTTGTGCCATCTGGGCCATCTCTACGTCCCATCAAACAAGCGAGCAAAGTTGATTTGGGATTCTCACTACAGTCGGGTGGCAGGACACTTCTACGTAGAAAATAAAGTGGTAGTGTTGCAACAACATTTCTATTGGTTGAAACTTTGATAGGATGTTAGCAAGTATATCAGATCCTACATGACCTATGCCATTTCCAAACTGACCATTAAGAAATAAGGCATGCACACCCCTCTACCTACTCTCGACAGGCCCTGGGAATCCATCTCAATGGAATACATGTTGGGGCTTCCTTCAACCAAGCAGGGAAATGACTGTGTTTTCATGGTTGTTGATCGATTTTCCAAGATGGAGATTATGGTCGCCCACAAGAAGAGCATCACAGTGGAGGCCACTGCCAAGATCTTCTTAGAAAGAGTGTGGGTACATTTTGGTATACCACAAATCATCATCTCATATTGGGACAACCGGTTCCTCAACACATTCCGGTCGAGCCTCTGGTCACGACTGGACACCAAGCTCACCAAATCCACGACCTTCCACCCTCAAACGGATGGCCAAACTGAGGTCATCCGCATAATGATCGTGCATATCTTGTGCATGTACAATTCCAAACATCTGAACACATGGGATGAGAGTATTCCCTATGTTCAACATAGTTACAATAGAGCCATACATAGCTCCACCGACCACAACCCCTGTCAGGTGGGGTTGGGATTTCAACCATTGGGTCCCATGGATGTTGCACTACCCCTTGCATCCACATAGGTAGAATCATCCCATGCTCAAACCAAAGCTGAAAAAGCCACCTGGTTCATTGACTGAATCCAACACATCTGCCAATAGGTTTAGGATATTTTGTAGAAGTCCAGTGCCAAGTACAAGCAGCGCCATGATCAACACTAGGTGCCACACAAGTTTTAGGTGGGAGATAAAGTTTGGTTTCACTTGCAGAAGGAACGTATTACAAGACCCCATCGAAAGCTTCGTCCACTTCACTATGGACCTTACACCATCATCAAGGCTATGGGTGAAAATGATTTTGAGCTCAACATTCCCCCCCCCCTCCTTGGCTTTCACCCAATGTTTAATGTGGACCTCCTTCGACCATACTTTCCACCCTTATTGGACACCTCAAAGATAGCAGAACATTTGACACTGATAGAGCTCAACCCCAAATGCATGGAACATGCATCCATTGATCAAATCATGGACACACAGGTCAAAGGAACTCACTAATAGAAGCTTCAACTTTATCATGTTGTCAAAGCAAGGCAGCTCCTGCACCAAGGCAAGTGGCTCACTTGGGGCCAAATTCAACAAAAATTTCCTCATCTGATGGGGGAACTCAATGCAATGGAGACCATTGCTTCCTAAGGAGGGAGGATTGATCTAGGTGGATATCGGTTACCACCCACCTCTTCCAACTGGCTCACATACAATTTTCATCTTGGTAGTTTTTTTCTAGCTTTTCGGGTACTAAACTTTGGGGTCCGTTTTGAGGCCCTAAAAAATGTTTTTTGGGCCTGCCATAGTCACACTATAGAGAGATTCAGAGTGTGATGGAATAATTTGTAGTCCTCGGATAGACCTTTCCAACGGCTATCGTGTGCCTAAAACAAAGATCGTATGCAAAAATTACGACCCTGGGAAGTTGATGTACCATCTTACCCCATCGGGGTCCACATGACATTTGGTGCTTCATCTCCTAGGGTTAGGTTTTTGGATGTATAGGTTTTTCTGATTAATTCTTGATGCTAAAAAGGCATGGAGGCCTCATTATAATGTGCTCAGACGAATGTGCACAACCATCACATCTCTTCTTAGTGATTAACTACCACCATTCGAGCAAGACTGTTTCATTCTGCATTTTACAATTTCAATAGATTTCTTTATTGAATAGAAGTTAAGTTTCATTGTATCTCTATTAGTATTCTTTGTGTATCAGTGTTAACGTTATATATTTGTGTTTCATTTCGTTCTGCTCATAAATTCGGATCAAACCTTCAAATCCAGGCTCAAAGAGCATATAATTGATACTACCTATAATCGAATTTCAAAATCAATTATCGTCAAACACTCCTCTAAATCCAAGCATCTTATTTTCTTTGAAGAGACAAAAATCTTAGCCTCGACACCTCATTACTCCTCTTGTCTCATTCGGGAAACCCTGGAAATAAAAAAAACATCCCAATAACTTCAATCAAGAAGATGGCTACAAACTTAGCCAATCCTAGAAGCCTACCATTCATCACCTTAACCACAAGTCTTCCTCCTCTCTTCTCTCGTAGATCCCTTTCCTTGCATCTAACGGGTCCAATTTCTCGCATATTTTCCATTAATCTCTTCGATCCCCTTGGACCTCATTGCATTATCTTCCCCCTTTAACTCCATATTCCCCATAACTACACGATATCATTTTCTCCTAAACTCTCTCCCTTTACTCTATTCCAAGATTATTGCCCCTCCTTCTCTCTAAAATTTTTCTATTAATCTTTTTTCCTAATCTTATCTCATGAAATCCTCCTAATTCTTTATTCCACTTTATCACCTTCTTTCACACTTCCCCTAATCTCCAAAACTTTGGTCAATTATTTTTTCTCTCTCCTCATTTCCTTTATTACTCTATTTCATTTCATACTCTATTTTTTCATCTTAAAAATCTTAATTTTCTAACCTCTTTTTATCCCTTTTTTTAATTACTTAGACCATTACTAAACTCCATATCTCTTAATTATTTCCTTTTAATTATTACCCTATTATTATTTTAATACTTTATTATTATTTCCCCTTTAGTTATTCTTAATTCTCTCAACGAACCTTCTTCTCAATTTGTAACCCTAATATTTTTCACCTTACCTAATCTCAACTTTATTATTAATTCCCCTTTTTTTTTTCTTAATTTCTCTCCATTCTTTTAATTATTACCCTATTATTATTTACTTTATTATTATTTCTCTTTTGATTATTCTTTTTCTCTCAATTTCTATTATTCTTTTTCTCTCAATGAACCTTCTTCTCAATTTGTAACCCTAATATTTTTCACCTTACCTAATCTCAATGACTATTTATAATCATTTTTAATTTTTATTCATAACTAGTTGTCACCTTCTCTCTTCACCATAACGGTTACTTGCCAATTCTTTCCTATAATTACAAACTCAACACTCCTTTCTAACTCATCAAGCTTCTTATGTTTTTGATGATGAGTGGAGTGTCCACTCGAAACGTTGGACGTTTCAAAACTTCACATAGAGTCTCCATCCCGAAAAATTTCATAGCATATTTCATCTTTTCTTTTTCATAAATTAGGAAGAAACAAAATGTGTAAGGTGAAGAATTTGTAATTGTTTCTTGGGAATTCAAGAAGTCCCAAGGAACAATTACTAAACTAAACTATATAAACCAAAGATGAACCATTTCAAAGGGGATTTTGGCTCTTGGAGCTTTCATGTACTATATTGAAACTTTAATGAGAAGAAGCTTGTTTGACTAAGCTATTTTCTGGAGAACTTTGATTCTTGTGTTGCACTTGTTGTGGATTATTCTACTACTTTTTTCTTGGAACTGGGGTTGTGTAAATGTCTTTCACATTATAGACTATTCTTATGTGTGTTTGTTGTATTATTATTTATGTTCTTTAGGGAATATTTGTCTAAATTTGTGAGCATATGACTGCAAATGATTGTCTTAATGCTAAACTATCATGGGTTGCAGTTATTTACTCATATTCTTGTATTTTCTCTGTGTGAACTATTTATCGGGCCATTGATAGTACATGTATGGTTTTGTGTTTACTTCTTGATTACCTTTAGATTCAACCAAGAGCCTGCATCTTATATTAGTTTCATTTCACTCATTATCTTAGAAACCATCATTGTTGAACCGAGCCACCATCGGTAAACCCCAAACCAGTAATGGTTGTCAAGCCATAATCTAGATAGGTTTCCTATTCTAAATGGCGAGAGGTCTAATCAAGACTCCTCACCGGACGAAAACCATATTGTTGATCAAAATCACACAAACCTCATCAACAAAACCAAAACTTATCGTCATTACATTAATTGAAATGGAGTAAATCCATTTTTCTACTACAAGTGGTCCTATACACCTATAGTACTACTAATAATTATTCTTTCCATACTTTTCATTCTATGCTATATATTTTGTGAATAATAGAATGTGAAATCTTATTAGTAGCCTTTGTTAGGTTGTTCAAACTAAGGTAATTATAAAAACTACACTAAGCAAAATGACTACCTTTATAAATGGAAAACTATATCTCATTATTTTATTCTTACAAATGAATTTTATTGTACTTTTACAACGTTGTCAAATAAGGCTTTCACTTCTACCCATTTTGTATTGTATTGTATAGCCACAGTCAAATATGGTCCTATGAAATTGAAACCCCATCTTTAATTTTATGCATATTTTGTGGTTGTATTGGATATAAGGGCATGGAAATTTGTCTAGTGAGTCTTTTGTCCTTTGGTATATTATTAATCTTACTCGTATGTGACCATTTTTAAATAATGTTCGCCATTCTCTCTCAAACAAAAGAATCTTCTTCACCACTATTAACTTTTTAAGACATGGCCTTTTTTCACATGATATAACAATCCATGGATTAGTTGAAATAGATTTGATTTCTTTATTGACTTCTTTTTCCATAGGTATTTTTGGTGGATGGTAGATACTTTTTGGTTGCAATGTAATCTCCAATATCCTCATAACATACCACTTTGGTGAGAAATTGGTATGAAAGGATGTGAAATCATAATTTCATCATTTACCTTAGTAGTGGCAATACCTAATAAGTAGTGTTAAATTTTTTTACAACATATATCATATTCAATGTTTCAATTTGTGTCTTTAAATAAAGTTCAATAACAAAAAAAAGTTGTGAAGTAGTAGTGGCAGGAGTGATGAGGACAATCTTTGATCCTAAAGGATAGAAGGAGGTAGAATTCACCTAGAGGACTGGACAAGCCACAAACAATGAAGTAGGGGTTCTTGTTTCCTTCCAAGGACTGCAAATTTTAAGTTGACAAGCCATATTGGAAGCCACTATTGTTGGGGATTCTACTTAGATATCTTATTTCTAAGTGAAATTTCCTAATAATCTTGATGTTGACATAATGGGCTATGTGGAGGTTAATATTAAAGAAGGAAAAGATGGAACTTAAAAGACTCACAATGTGAGAAAGGATATAATTTAAAGGCTTACAATGTTTCATCCATGAATAGCCCCGCTACCATATAAAAAAAAAACAAGAAAAAAAAAGAAAAAGAAAAAAACATGAATCAAGGGAAGGGGGAGCCCCAATTCTTCACCTGTCACATTGAAAGGATCTCAAAGCGGTTGAGGGATTGAATCCCTCCTTTGTATTCGACTAACTTTATTTACTCATGCAATTGAATCTTAGGTGTCTAGTGTTGGTCTCTACTAACAATGTGTGTGGGACTACAAGTGATCCTTGATCGATTTATTATATGTCAATTTAGCTCAACCAAGTGTTATTACTTCTTGGTATATGGAGGATTTTATGTTGGGGTTCTCACACTCGTCTTTCTTCCATGTTTCTCTTGTAGCTATTGGGATATATTGAGGAGTGTTGCCGACAACTCCATTGGTGGTCTAGCATGGTTGTTATCTTAGCTCTACAAGTGGCCATGTCGGTTGTTTTGCTGGTGTTTTGGTGTGTAATCTCTTGTGCACTCTCGAACCATGGTGCATAGGCATTGTTGTTGTTGTGGGAGGGAAAAGATCTATGAACTAAGGAAAGGCCCATGCCGATGAGAAAAGAATATAGTGGAGACACATGATAATGTATCTATTCAGCTTTTGTTGTAGACAAGTGGAAATCTTAGTTTGAATCCATGGTTAACAAGGGGAATAAGGTGAGTGACACCATCATTTGAGGCAAGGAAACAACTCTCGACCTTACGCAAGTGGGAGCAAGAGCCATGTTGTAACACCCCCTCTATAATCTCCATTTTAAATTAACATTTAATGTAGATATAATGTATGGCCATGGCCAAGCGATGTATATACGAATTGTATTTCTAAATTTTAATAAATAAAATGTGATGCTAGCTACTGGGGGATATGGACAGAGATGGGGGCTTAATTAATTCACAAGAGGGAAGGTTCTAATAGAATGTCTACGAGAGGGGTCCAAGGGGAAATTACCCATGTCTATTAATTCAACCCACTTCCTAAAATTATTATTGGTATATGAACCTTCTAATTTCTGATTGAGTGTCCCCAAAGCCAATCATTGAATACATGTAAGAAGGTGGGTGTGAAAAGTCACATCCCATAGTTATTGGGAGTATGGGGGATGAGTACAATCAACTAGGGGAAGTGTGTAATTCAAGCAAGCAAGCCAAAGGAGAGGAAACTCATATGGGGAGTTATAGCAGCTTTAGATAGTCATGTTTTGCATGAACAACAAGCAAAGAACAAGGAAGAAGAACATTGGAGCTGAAGAAACCATGGAGGGTGAATTCTAAAGCATATTTTGAGAAAAATATTGAAGAGCCAGGTTGTCAAGCCTGAAGAGCGAACTCTTGTGTGAGTTTCACTATAACAACAAGTGATAACTATTATTTTCCTGGTAGTTTTCCTAGCATTGAGCTCCCTTGAGGTTCCCAGTAGTGAGATTCCTAGTTACCTGTTCTAGAGAGACCTTGATAAACGAATGGGACATTTGATGGATCGAGAGCAATGAAGGGTTACATTCCTTGGATTGGGAAGGTCGAGAGGAAGAGAACTGATGGAAAATCAGGATAGTTGTAGGAGAACGGGTTATGGGATTTTTAGAGCTGTGAGTGGATAGTGAGAGACCACCCTCTTTTGTGGATTGCTAGCCCCGCCTCAGCGGTGACTTGTTGTTGATATTTGGAACAACAAGTCTATGGTTGAGTGGAACGTCCATCCCAAACAACTATTTGCACAACTATTTTTAAAAGATAAGTGTTTTATCTGTTTTATATATTTTATGTGTTATATTTATGAGTTAAATTGTTGTACATAAACTCTATGTTTAAAAAGGATTTATATGTTGTTGTTTTGAGTTATTAAACTACATTCATGTCGATTTTAGCATGTTGTAGATGCATATAATTAATAGTATTAGACAATAGTTAAATTTGTGTGTAATTCATCACTGGTAAGCTACAAGAAATTAGTTAGCAGAAATTTTTTAATTTATGTGTAATTTCATATGTAATAGACCTCAGTTGGGTTGGGGAACATTACACCTGCGTGTCTCTATGAATTCTTTACATGGAATTTTTTAATAGTGGACACATCCCTTACCATCACATAACACATTTTGGTTCAACTCTCCATCTTTATCAGCTTCCCTCCTTGAGACTTGATTTTGTCATCTCCTAACCAACATGCATACTCTACTAATTCCTCAAAAGACACCAGTGCCTTTGTGTGAGTGGAATATATAGTTGGCACCCTCCTTGGGTTTTGATTATGTTAAATTTTTTATGTTTTGTCACCATTTTTTTATTGATGGGAAAATATGTTAAGCAATATACCTTGGGAGGTAGACCTAGATATGTACGCTTAGCAGTTTCACATATCTTTTTGAAAAAATTGTTGATTTTAGATATTTCTTTTTTGAATTTTATAATGGACTTGGATATGTATGCTTAGTAGTTTCATGGATCTTTTGAAATTTTTGATTGATCTTAGACATTTTTTTTTATTTTTTTTTTGAAATGATTGTTGTATATATTCAATGGTATCAAGGACAAGTTTTAATTAATACAATAACCATTATGTTTAAAAAAAAAAAAAAAACACATATCCAATCATGCAATTAGAAGCATATACATGGAACTCATGATCCCATCACCAATTTTAGATTTTCAAATGATTCTTGTTGCATGTTGCCCCATTTAAATGGCACTCACTTCCTTGTTAAGTAGTCCATCAAAGTATAATCACAACATAAATTTTAATGAATAATTGGTAATGCTTAGTTCATGAACTTTCGTCATCATAATCACTTGTATCTTATATGGATCTTTTTTAAGTCCACTCTCACACTCCATATAGCCCACTAATGTTCCATAGAGGAATAATAATCTACATTTTGATGGACTCTAATAATCATACTATTTGATACATTCTCTTGCATTCTACTGAAGCTTCCAAATGCCGGTCTTGTGATCAATGGATTCACCAATCATCCAATAATTCCTTTAGATCTATTCACCAATCATCCAAGAATGTCTTTAGATCTATTGTTGGAATTTCAAAGAATACATATACTATCATTCTCTATAATATTGTTCGCACATTATATAATCTGAATGACATCCAATTATAGGCATAAATTCCCTTTCCTAACATGGATGTAGTCTTCAATTTATCTTTCTCCTCGACAGGGTTTTATTTTTTATCTGGCAGAATTGGCAACTAGGTTGGGCTGGTACTCGTGTGACATAGGGTCAATTCTCACTGCTACCACTATAACCTCCGAGCATGCCCACGCTTCCCCACACACGACACACAAGGTAAGTTGAGGTTTCGATCTGGTGACCTCACATAATGGTGTGCCTTAACAATGCACTCCATCCCACACTGATCTACACCCTGGGGGTTTTGTCCTCGACATGGTTGATTTGGTTACATACACATAAAATCTAATGAGGAATTGTAAGTCTATGGTATCCATAAATGATATAGAGAACAAATCTTTAGTAATTGTTGCATCAAGTTCTAGGTAATCACGACATATTCTCAACTTGTCCATCTCTTTCTTTGGCATTATCACTAGTGGTGACACCTAATCAATTTCACTAACCTTAAAGTTCATACCAACTTCTAACATTTGATTGATTTTGACATATACTTGCTCAACATGTTTGTGGCTCATTTGATAGGGTCTCTTCATGATTGGGTTCTCATCTTCCATCAACTTGATGTAAGGCATGTGAGTTTTTGGAAATGCACACTTTAGTTCCTTATACATCCATGTAGATACATCTTTTATTTCTATGAATACTTTTATCACTATTGTTAAAGTTCATACAAACTTCTAACATTTGATTGATTTTGACATATACTTGCTCAACATGTTTGTGGCTCATTTGATATGCTCTCTTCATGATTGAGTTCTCATCTTCCATCAACTTGATGTAAGGCATGCGAGTTTTTGGAGATGCACACTTTATACATCCATGTAGATACATCTTTTATTTCTATGAATACTTCTATCACTATTGTTAATAATTCTAGACTTCATTCACTACTCATAATAATGTTTTGGGATGGAGGTTCTTTTAGTTTTATAGTTTCTTGTTTATCATGGATAACTTGTGTTAAATTTCTTTGTTCGAACATAGTTATGAAATAGACCACAAATCCATGGATTTGTCATTTTAAATTT
>JASDQU010013016.1:166968-188796 GCA_032191745.1 Picea mariana | reverse complement strand
ACACCTCAGCAAATGCTGGCAATTTTATAGACGCTCTTCAAAGCTGTGGAAGAATTGTTATTACAGATCCCAACCCTGCTTGGGCTATGGAGAATATGCCTGCACCCAGGGTTATGGCAGATATGCTCATCCTTCCCAACGGAGAAATTCTGATAATCAATGGAGCCGAGAAAGGATCGGCAGGTTGGGAGCTTGCAAGCAATCCGGCTCTTGCTCCCTACTTATACAGACCTAATGCATTGGCAGGGCAGCGATTTACAGCACTGGAAGCCTCCACCATTCCGAGGATGTATCATTCGAGTGCAAATGCATTGCCTGATGGGAGGATTTTTGTGGGAGGCTCCAACCCTCACGTTGGTTACGTCTTCTCTGGAACCACGTTTCCAACCGAGCTTCGTCTGGAAGCATACAGCCCTTATTATTTGGACCAGTCCTACAGCACCTCGAGGCCTACTATAGTTTCCCTATCTAAAGATTCTGTGAGCTATGGTACAAGATTCACGGTTCAGTTCTCTGTTTCAAATTATGCTCCCAACAATATTCAGTTCAACATTTACAGTCCATCCTTCACAACTCATTCATATTCCATGAATCAGAGGTTGCTCGTGCTTGCCTCAACGACACCAAAGAGAGTAAAAGGAATATATATTGCTATAGTTACTGCACCTCCAAGCTCTGTTGCRGCACCGCCCGGCTACTACACGGTATTCGTGGTCAACAATGGAATTCCGAGCGTGGCCAAATGGATTCATTTGTCTTAACGAAGRTATTTAGAGAACSTTATTTAAATTATATTTGTTGTCAGATAGTCCGTAAGGAAACAATCAAGCAAGAAGTCGCAATAAATAGAGATCGTTTGAACTGTTCTTTTTATAATAAAAGAAGTGAGGTAARCACCGATGCTGTTTTTCAAAAATGCTTTTAATAAGTTTRATATTTCAACGTTTAGACGTTTTGAAATGGTTTTTCTAATTTAAATATTTATTTTTATATGGTAAAAGTTCTCTTATAAATGATATTTATTTAAATATTATTTTTAATAATAAATGTTTAAAAATAAATTTCATTACCATTTAATAATAATAAATACTTTTAAAAATAAATATATGTATAATCTAAAAATATAATGGTAAGATGCCCTCCTTTTTTAACATAAATACAAAATTTAAACATAAATTTTTTCATTGAAATATGAGACATTTTGATAAAGTGGGAAAGGGAGATTGTTTTTTATTTTTAATATAAATACAAATTTTAAACATAAATTTTTTCATTGAAATATGAGACATTTTGATAAAGTGAGAAAGGAAGATTTTTTTTTTTCTTTAAAATTTAGAGAAATCAATAAATAGTCTGATTGGGATTGAGATTATTAAGGGCTTTTATCTCACGATAGAGTTTGAGACCTACCTCCCAACCATTCCAACAAACCACCTCAACCTAAGGAGAAAGAATATTAGACAATAAAAAATTGAATAGGAAGAGGGAGTTGGTTATGTACCAAAGCTTTAATTAGAGACTTTCTTATTTTAGARAAATGGGTAGTTGAAACTTTACATGTATCTTTTTAGATGAAAATCCCCAAAAATAAAAAAGTCTAAAAATTTTACTTTTTAAATATTTTTGAACAATCATCATTGTAATATGACTATGACTATGCAAATTTTAATGAAATTATAACTTTTCATTATTTAAATTGTTTTTTGAATGAATAAATAAATAATTATTAATCCAATTTTAAGTAAACCTAATTAAAAAAATATATTAAACAAATATAAAAATAAATATTTAAAATACTCTTAGTAAAATTCTTTCCCCTAAATATAATATAAATTAAATATAAATTGTTTACTACTTACAAAACATCATGCATCTATTTAAGTGCCATGCTAGTTGAAAACACCTYTTCCAAATAATCATTGTAATTGCTAGCTATAATGACCTTAATAAATTTGTCATTACCACTAGAGAGATTTGGACATTGATTTAGAAAATTTGAAAGAACAATGACTAAAGATTAATCTATTCTTTATGATAACAAAATGTTTTGAGCTTAGTAATGTAGTGAGATTATTCCATTGAAAGAACATTGGCTTAAAGATTAAGATAAGAATTTTTTTTGAGTTTTGAGATGTTGAGAGATTACTTTTTTATTTGTAATTTAAATTAAAAAAAAAAATCAATTTTATTTTATTTTTAATTTTATAAGTTATTATAATATTAATCAATTATAAAGAATATATCATAATAATTAAATAAWTAATTACTCAAAATTAAACTATAATATAATTTTTTAAATCTAATTTTTTAAACATGCTTTGAAATTTCTTACCTCTTCACTCATCCATAAACCTCTTCTTTTACAAAAGCTAAAAAGCATCCCTTGTCACTTATCTATATACCTTTGAAATTTTGGAGTTTGAACAACCAACTATCTAAATTTCCATATGATGTAGAACTTTAAGTTCACTTATATTACCTTAATAAAAATGGATTACATCTTTGTTCTTTCTTAGATGATTGTAGATTTGATTTTTGCAAGTTTTTCTATGATAACAACTTTTTATTGACTCTTCTACAAATCCCTACAATGGCCACCATGACACCTAATTTTTCATCTTACATCTACACTTTGATGGCATACTTCAAACATTAGAAATTGTAGCTCTCATAGATTCAATTTGAAGAGATAGAATTCGGCTTACCATATAGTAAACAACCATTTTCACAAAAATGTTTCATGGTAACTTCTTTAGTGAGAACTATGAGACACTGTCTCCTAGTTAGTAGCAATAGTTATAGAAACATTTGTAGCAACATAAAATCTAAAAAAATATGGTGGAAGCAATATCTAAACTACTTGAAGTGAATAAGATGTGTATRATAGGAAGTAGTTTGAATGATTTAAGTTTTTGTCTATTTAGAATAACATCATGGAATACAAGAATAAAATTATTGGTTCAATAGAATTTTTTTGTTGCTTAAAATCCATTTTTAAATACATAAATGAATTCAATACCCTAAAAATAATCTATAAATCACACAAATAATACAAATTTAARTCTGCAATTCAAACAATTTTTAACTAAATTTCAAATAAAAATAATCCAAAAATATAACAAAAAATAAGCAAAAACCTAGAACGCTTAAACTATTTAAACTACTTCCATCCATGATTGCTCATATCCATTTTATATGTAATTAATGTTCATGCTCTATGAAATATATTAAAGAGTAGACAAACTTAATGCTCATATCCATTTATATGTAATTAATGTTCATGCTCTATGAATATATTAAAGAGTAGACAAACTTAATCTTTTTCTAGAGTTTTATTAAAAGTGTTAATCTTATTTTATTAATAAAAACACTTTGACCAATTTTTTTAAGCTGACATAAAAAATAATATTTAAAATTCATAAAATACAAAAAACTGAGGTGAAACTTTACCGAACCGCAGAAAATCAAGAACTATACACCTAATCATCAAGATCCGATATATGACAGATTTTGTCGGACCAAGACGCTTCCCAATTGCCTACGCGTGAGGTCACGCAAGTTTGAATTCAATGATTATTTCAAGTTTCAATAGCCTAACTGTGAACGCCATTACTCAGATATTTCGCAATGCCTAGGGAAAACATAGTCGAAACTCGCAGTGGAAGCGCCTGGAACATTCCGCCCAACACAGCACACAAGTATTTTTCTGTGTCTAATTTTCTTGGTATGTTTCCCAACGCTGTTATTTATAATTCGCGGGAGCAATCACTTAATTGTCTTCTCTTTTGTGTCTTTTCCTGCCCACACAAACTAAAAATGTCGATTAAATGTCATAAATCGACAGAAGTTTTCTTTCTCTTGGTATTAAGATTTAGCTGGTCGAAATGGTTACTTTCATAAATCGGTAGAATCTTCTCCTGCTATTGAGATTTACCGAGTCAATTCGTAGTTGCAGATTTTCTACGCATCGGTTGGAAAAATGATGGAAATTGAGAACCATGATATGTCATAGAATAAAATTTTAAATAAAATTTCATAAAAAATTATTTTCTTTTATTTAAATTAGTCTTAGTTTTTGGTTCCTTGGTAAATTTTTAATTTTGTTTTATTTAGATTAGTCTTAGTTTTTGGTTACTTTGTAAAAAAAATATTTTGTTTTAATTCAAAATATTTTTATTGTTTTTTGGAATATTGTATTATTATTTTTTTATATATTTTTCATTTTATTAGGTTTAATAGGGGGTAGGGTATGTATACCTCCGTAGACTTTACCAGTGAAATCGATGGGCGGAGGGGGTCCCTTGTCCCACAAACAAGGGGGTCTCATACACCAATTTGGTGTGGCTTGGCCGCAACCTTAAAAATAGATTATTATTATTATTATTAGTTTGTTATTGCTATTTGTAAATAAATTATTATTTTAGGAATTTGTAAATATATATTTTTATGAATTAACTTTAGATCTATATATAATAACCTTATTGTGATATGGTGACAGGGCGGGTGTAATTGTTAACCCTGCAACCACCATAACATAAACTAATATGCAGTGGAAAATAATACAAAAACAAATCACACATAAAACTCATGGATTTACGTGGTTCGCCCAACTTTGGGCTAGGTTCACGAAGCAGGGTATCGGTTTTTCTTATAGTTCATAATATGGAGAGTTACAATAGGCTCACACTATACATCTCATTGTATACATCTGAATTCATTAATTACAAACCACTCTAATTCTATTTACGGTTGTTTGTTTCAACAAAAACCAGATTCTAGGAATTGATCCATATCGTTGCACAAGATGTGGAAGAATGACCGCCACCTAATCGTTGAGTTGTTGTCACCATTTAATAATCTCCACCTTGACAACAATTAACCTGACACCTTTCTCCTTCTTTTGTTCATCACCTTTTCTACAAGCCAAGAGAAGCCAAGCACCATCGTAGCTTCTCTAAAAGTACTGGTTTTGTAAACATGTCTACGCAGTTCAAGAGAAACTCCACCTTCATGGATGACCTGTCTTAAAAAATGGTACTTAATAGGAATATGTTTAGTTTTATTGTGGTAGGTTGGATTCTTGGCCAAGTGAATATCACTTTGACTATCACAAAGTAGTTTTACTTTGTCCTGCATCCTTCCAAACTCACCAAACAAACCTTTTAACCAAACCGCTTCTTTCCAAGCATGTGAAGCAACTATGTATTATGCTTCTGTAGTGGATAAAGAAACAATGCTCTGTAGCTTTGACATCCAACTAATAGCTCCACCTGCAAGAGTAAAGACATATCTTGAAGTTAACCTCATTTTGTCCAAATCACATGCAAAATCAGAATCAACATATCCACAAACTAACTCACAACCACTGTTATAGGTGATACAGTAATCACTTGTGCCCCTCAAATACTGAAGCACCCATTTCACTTCTACCCAGTTCTCTTTACCTGGATTTTCCATATATCTGCTGACAACCCCAACTGCATGTGAAATGTCTAGTCTTGTACTAACCATCGCATACATTAAACTTCCTACTGCATTAGCATACGGTATTCAAGACATATGTTCATTTTCTTCGCTTGTACTAGGACATAAACTTGAAGAAAGCTTAAAATGAGAAGCGAAATGTACAAAAACTAGTTTCACATTGTTCATACCAAACCTCAAAAGTATTTTCTTGACATACTTTTGTTGTGACAACAAAATCTTACTATTCCTTCTGTCTCTGAATATCTCCATGCCCAAAATCTGCGTTGTTTCTCCTAGATCTTTCATATCAAACGTCCTAGCCATTTGAGCCTTTAACCTGTTGATCTCAGTTATGCTTTTGCTTGCTAAAAGCATATCATCAACATACAATACTAAGATAATGAATATGCCATTATTCAATTTCTTAAAGTAAACACAATGATCATACTCACTCCTTTTATAATTCTGGCTCATCATGAAAGAGTCAAATTTCTTGTACCATTGTCTGGGCGAGTGCCTCAGACCATACAATGATTTCTTGAGCTTGCAAACAAATTTCTTGTTGTGATTTTGAATGAACTCTTCAGGTTGTTCCATGTAAATATCCTCATCCAAATTTCCATGTAAGAAAGAAGTCTTAACATCTAGCTGCTCCAACTCCAAATCAAATAATGCAACCAATGCTAACATACTTCGAATTGAAACAATTTTAACAACTAGTGAAAAAATATCATGAAAGTCAATACCTTCTTTATGAGAATATTCTTTTGCAACCAGCCTTGCTTTGTACCTTTTGTAACTTATCAACACCCTTCTTCATCTTGTAGACCCACTTGCAACCTACAGTTTTTCTGTCTCTTGGAAGTTCTACTAGGTCCCATGTAGCATTCTTTGCTAAAGCATTCATTTCATCCTTCATTGATTCTTTCCATTTTCCACTGTTAGAACCCTTCACAGCTTCCTGATAGCACGAAGTTTCATCATCATTAGTACTTAAAGAAACTGATGAAACAAAATCATCATACCTTCTTGGAGGAATTGTGACCCGTGTAGACCTCCTTAGGAAAGTTTGTGGCTCATCCACAATCTATTGATTTTCATCATCATCCATATTTTCCTCTACAAGAACCTCTTCATGAACTTCTTCAAAAACTTGTTCATGTTCACTTTCATCTGTAGTTGAATGAGTTTCAAACTGAATCTGTTGATATTTCAGTACTTCTACCTATTTTATTTGACCATCTACATCTGATTTGATGAGTGATGATTCATAAAATATTACATCTCTGTTAATGGTGATCTTGTGGGCAATAGGATCCCACAACTTATACCCCTTAATACCATCACCATATCCAACAAAGATAAGCCTTTTTTATTTTTATTTTGGATCTAATTTAGAACGCTGATGTTTCAGAATTAAAGCATAGGCTTCACAACCAAAAATTTTAAGATTAGAATAATTACAAGGGTGACCTTTCCATACATCTTCAGGAATCTTGCACTCAATTGTTGTTGATGGTGATCAATTCACCATATAACAAGCTATAGTTACTGCTTCTGCCCACAATTCCTGCTACAAGTTAGTGTTACTTAACATACTCCTTGCTCTCTCTAGAAGAGTCATGTTCATGCATTCAACAACTCCATTTTGTTGAGGAGTATATGTAGTGGTTTTATGCCTATCAATCCCAAACTCCTTGCAATATTTCTCAAATTCCATTAACGTAAATTCACCACCATTATCAGTTCTTAAACATTTAATGGACCTACCAGTGCTCTTTTCCACTAAAGCTCTAAACTGCTTGAAAACTGTAAATACATCAACCTTTCGCTTCAACATATAGATCCACACCTTCCTAGAGAAATGATCTATAAAAGTAACAAAGTATGATGATCCTCCATATGAAACAATAGGGGATGGTCCCCAAACATCAGAATGGGCATAGTCAAGGATTCCCTTACTGGTGTGTCTTCCGGTTTTAAATTTCTGCCTATTCTGTTTTCCATAAATACAGTGCTTGCATAAATCTAACTTTAAATACTTTAGACTAGGAAGCAACTTGTGATTAGATAATACCTTCAATCCTCTTTCGCTCATATGGACCAACCATTGATGCCACAGTCGAACAGAATCACCGCCATTCTTAGATACAACTGTCACGTGATCTGACTCGGTTCTTCCTTCTAACAGAAACAGGTTTCCAACCTTCTTCACCTTCATGAATAATAAGATTCCTTTGTATACCTTCATAACTCCACCTTGAACAATACTTTTATATCCTCCAGTGTCCAATACTCCCAAAGAGATTAGGTTCTTCCTTAGCTCAGGTACATGTCTCACATTAGTTAGTATCTTAACAGATCCATCAAACATCTTAATTTGAATGCTACCAATTCCCACAAATTTACATGATATATCATTTCCCATGTAAAAAATTCCATATATAGATTGGTAAGTAATAAACCAGTGTCTACGAAGACACATGTGATTTGAAGCACCATAATCTAATAACCACTGTTGATCATAACGTGAAACAATACCAATTGTTAAAACTTCATCAATCATACCTGAACTTGTTGTTGAACCTATTTCAGTTGCATTTGCTTCCTTCGTCTCTTTTGGAGGTCTTCTTTGGAGTCTTGTTGTCACTTCCAACAATCCTTCTTCAGGTGTCTAGATTTTCCACAAAACCATCACTTAAGCTTTCTCTTCTTTCCCTTTGACTTTGACTAAGAGAAATCCCTCTGAACATGTCCTCTTTCCTCAGGCCTTCCTGCCTCAGATGTAGAGGTTTCTAAATTGGATTTATTCCTTGTTTCCTTAGACAGTAAAGCTCCAACAATAACATCAAACTCAATAATTTCTGTTGAACTGAAACTAATAGAGGTAACAAAATGATCCCATGACTCGGGCAAAGAACATAATAATGTAATCGCCTTATCTTCAGATTCGAACTTTACTCCCATGCTAGTCAACTGGACTAAAAGAGTATTAAAATTATTTAAATGATCAGCTATTTTCGTACCTTCCTTCATGCACAAATTGTACAATTGTCTTTTCAAGAAGATCCTGGTCGTCAAGGATTTCGTCATATACAAGATTTTTAGCTTTGTCCACAAACTAACTGTTGTCTTCTCCATAACAATGTTGAACATAACATCATCGACCAAACACAGATGTATGGCACTCAATGCTCTTGCATCGATCTCTTCCCACTCTTCATATGAAATGTTCATAGGTTTCTTTGACTTTTCCAAAAGTTCCTTCACCATGCCTTGTTGCACAATCAAATCATGCATCTTGACCTTCCATATCTCAAAATTGTTTTTTCCATTGAACTTCTCGATTTCAAACTTAGCACTCTGAGTTTTCGTCATTAGCAGAAGAAAAAACTCAAAAAACCACTTCTTATACAACCAAGTCCCTTTTATATGAAAAATAACCTCATTCTTAAATATTGAACCCAAAACTAATGGTGAAAAGGTTTTAAAAATATTTTATAACTTGATAAAGCCTTTTACCAAATCCACAAAAGTTCAACTCTTTAAAAAAATATTTAATATCCCTTATGCACAAAATATTTGCACCATACCATTCAACCATCCAACCATTAAAATATTCATACCATTCAACCATTCACACCTTTTAAAAAACATGCAAATTTTGTATCGGCACTCTCTTCCTGCAGTTCGACCGACGCTGTTTTTGAAAACACGAATTTCATAAGAGCGGCACTAAATCGATGCTCCCATCATGCAGAGACCCCAACGTTGACCTTGGCAGTAGCGCTCCCTTCAAAGATCTCAACTCAACTTCAATGCAATCGACGCAACAATGATATTCAACGCAACAATGAGCTTCAACGCAATCAATCTCAACGCAACGATAACTCGGTGATTTCAACGCATCAATGATATTCAACGCAACGATAACTCAATGATTTCAACGCATCAAGGATCTTCAACGCAATCGCTCTGATACCATTTGTTAACCCTGCAACCACCATAACATAAACTAATATGCAGCGGAAAATAATACAGAAACAGATCACACATAAAACTTAGGGATTTATGTGGTTCTCCCAACTTCGGGCTACGTCCACCAAGAAGTGTGTTATTCCCGAGTCTACACTTAAGGCTATAAAGTGTAGAGTCTAAGCATCTAAAGTGAGTGAAAGAAAAGGAAGGGGAAGAAACAACTTCAGGGGGAAAAAGCTATGGCCGATCTCTAAGTTGTCTTTGTCTAGCTTCCAAATATTCTTGAATGCTGATATCCTACTCGATGGCGGCCCATGAACGTTCAAGCTCTGTTCGGGTGATGGTAGTCTTAAGTATGGTATCGAAAAGATTCAAAGCGATGTTGGTTTGATCCGATAGACCGGGTTCGATGTTGGGCTGTCTTACGACGGGTACAGTCACAGGAAGAATAGAGCTTTAAAAGAAGGTTGATGTTTTAAAGTGATTATTTCAATTTTAGATTATACGAGGAAAAAACAGTGAAGCCAATCAAAGGGTTTAACGAAATCGAAGGCCATTTTCCGTAACTGAGTTTAAAATCTTGAAATCGAGTGTGAAAACATAGAGCTATCAACAATGTGGGGCATCAATTTCAGAGGAATCCCACACTGTAGCAGAAGAAGAAAGGACATGAATACCTTGATGAAAGCATATAATGTAGATATCTAAGTAATTCACAGGTCTTGTACCTGCTAAAAGCCAATACAGAGTAAAAACTGTAAATAACTAGATAACTAGAACCCGATCACCACAATAGAAGTTATACTAAATTGCAGCTAAAACATTCATCAAAGACGTATATGTAAAAAATGACGTGAAGCATGAAATAACAGAGGAAAAACACATAACTCAATCTTGATGGAATATGGAGTCTTCAATTCGCTTTGTATTAATCCTAGATAAAAAGAACTTTCTCCTATTACAATCTACCACCGACAAAAAATCCCCAAGTGTTTCTGCGATCTCGTCTGCGAATTCTTCCTCTTTCACGACCTTTCCATCTGTCATGATTTTGAATTTTTTGGCCATTACGCCCTCTCTTTGATATAATTCTTGGTTCACCATGGCCTTCCTTTTTTTATCGAAGAAAAATTCATTAGGAGGAAGCTCCTTTACAGAAATGGGCGTCAGTCCTTCATTGAAAATCCACCCCGCATCGGGATTTCCCTTTGTGAACTGTAAGGGTGTGATAATAGCAATCGGACAGCCGACTTCCTTGGATGGTTGTTTCAGGGTAACATCTGTGACCGACTTGTTTGACATACCCTTTTCAGGGTTTCCTTCCTGTTGGTAGGGGACTTCGGCTCCTCGCTTTGAGGTTCCAGCCTCCCCTGTTTTCCCTTGGTTCTTCTCCCTGTTAGGATTCGAGTCCTTTGCACCCTTGGCTTCCGTCTACTATGTAACTGGAAGCTTTGGGGTTTCACCCTGTAAAATCTGGGGGAGACAACTCCGTCGATGCTCCTGGAATTTCAAAAAAGTAGCCATATCTCCGGGTGGCAGGGCTTGAATCTGACTTAAGACTTCAGAGAAGGGCCTCGCACCCTGAAATATTTCATCATGAGGGGAATCCTCATGTTCATATCATGAGGGGAATCCTTGAATTGCAACATTCCTAAAAAATTACATAATTTTTTTTTGTATATTTAACTTTATTATTAATACATCATATATATTATATTACAAACAAATTAATAAAACAAATTGAATTAAGGTAACAATTAACCATCTTAAAAAAACACTTAATTTATCATTTTCTTAAAAAATATAATTATTATTATACATTTTTTTCAATGAAAATAATTATTATTCAGGTTACAAATCACTTAATTTACCATTTTCTTTTAAAAAATATATAACTTTTTCTTAAAAAATATAATTATTATTATACATTTTTTTAAATGAAAATAATTATTATTCAGGTTACAAATCACTTAATTTACCATTTTCTTTTAAAAAATATATAACTTTTATCATGCATTTTTGTTCATTGAAATAATTATTATTGTAAAGTCCATTGTATTGATCTACTTCTGGTTAATTTGAGAGATTAAAAAATAAAATCTAAGGCAATTGTTAGTCATCCTTCAAAGTAGTGAAATTTCATTAGTTTTACCATCTCTTTTCCCAAGCAATTTAGTATTATCATATTTGTTTTTCAACTAAGTGAAGTTTCATTATACAAATTATAAGAATTCATTGTTATTTTAATATTGTTTTTTAAATTAATTATAAAAAAGAGTTTTAAATTGTAATTAGTGGTAGTATTTAGTTATATATATAGGATTAGGGATAAATGTTAATAGAAAGCACATGACCTCATTAGAGATAGCGTAAACAATGATCATAAGAGATATTGGCTTTCTTGTATATACTCTTTAAGATAAAACTACCTTTTTTTATCCTAGGGTAAGAAAATAGGTAACAACATAAGACCTAGAGACATCTCCCACTAGTGAAAGTTTGCTCCCTTAGAGACCATCAACAAGTCATTTTAGGTGGGGTCATTTCCTTGAATAAGGTGATGAGTAAACCCACATTGAGTAATAGGAATCAATGATGATTGTCCTCACTATCATTTGACACCTAAATTATTATAAACTTTACCACCTTAAAAGTTAAAAAAACACAAAAACACAAAAACACATACTAAATTATTATAATTTTTACCACCTTAAAAAGGTAAAAATACATAATAGAGTATATCTTAAAATTAAATTAATATTAAGAAATTTATAATATTTTAAGTCACTTGGTGATGTTAAGTAGCAAAAAAAAAAAGTTTTTAAACTTAAATAATTTTTTAATATTATTATTATACTCTTTATGTGCTCAATATGAAATTGAATTTGGGTGGGAAGAATATTAATCATTCCTCTCAACAACCCAAACTAAATCTAATTGACAAAAAAATAAAAATCTAAATAATAATTATTTCGACATCATTAATACACATTTTTCTTTTGCTATTATTATATAATACATATTTTTCTTATAGCTATTATTATATTATTATATGTAGAAAAAATAATTTTGATAACTTTATTTTTATTATTATTATGATAAAAGAAAATATTTATAAAATAAAAACAATTTGGAGACGTCTAACTTTGTAATATCAAAAATAATAATATTAATGAGGATAGCTAAATGAGTATTAAAGATCATAATAGTGAACAGAAAATACAACTTTTTACCATAACGGGGCACACAGTTTAATTAGTATTAAACATCATAATAGTGAACGGAAAATACAACTTTTTAAAATAGCTGACGGTGAGGTGTCTACGTAACTTGTGAAGAAGAAATTTGAAAACGGAACGTCATTTCCAGATCGTCCGATGCTTTCACGTCGACGACGTTAAAGCTGGTACATCCAGTCAGCTGGTCACACATTGCCCATTTCGTGCTCATTGGTGGCCAGCCATGAATTTTGTAACGATAATAAAGACTTACGGAAATAGGAAGCGTAAATACAATAACAGTTGTCCGAAAACTATGATTTTAGGGTTTTAGAAAAAACACAAAGCTATTCGTCTGGAGTAGTTTTACAAATGGTATCATAGCCATGACCTTCTTTTCAACCCGGGTATGATATCAGACTCTCTTAGATCTGATATAGCTATTCGCTCTGTGTTTTCTCTATGTATAAATATTTGTGTGGTATAAAAGGAATCCAGTGCCGTATCAAGAGTCTCGAGCTGTTTAAAGACACAGTTTCCACTCTTGCGACACTTTTGAGGCCGTATCAGTAGTCTTGGGCTGTTTAAAGGCACATTTTCCACTACTGCGACCTCCTGAAAGATTTGCTAGTTTCTGCCTGAGCAGTCGGCCAGGAGCCTATCTGACATTTTTTTAGGAGAATTGAAGATTAAACGCCCTGCTTTTCTGTGCAAAAATAGTAATATCTACTATTATGGATTCTTCAGCATATGTTAGATCTGTACATAATACCATAGAATCTTCTGTATCTACTTCAGATAATTCTTTCTGTTTTATGATTCATTATATGCCCTCCATAGAATCATTGGATCCAAGAATTAAAGATATTTACAAGGGCATGAGACCACCTGGCACTCCAAAGTATGGGTTAGGATATGTCGAACAATGTGATACAGCCATCCCTGACTGTAGATTTATAAATCCCTTACCCAGTGATATTCAAAGACCCACCATAGATGAAATTCACAAATTTCATACAGTCATGAAAGGGTGTCAGAAAGGATCTATTCCTGAAGAATGGATCAAAAAGATGTTAAACTGGGATTTGTTTACAAATCCTGAAACAAAAGAATTCAATACAGTCACACCAGATCCTGAAAAGCTAAGTCTATCTAAAGACTGGCAGAAATTTATGACTGAAGAAGATAGTTGGATTTCCTTCTTTGAATGGAGGAAATTAAAGCAAGGGCCTATAGTCCAAATGGTAGGAGAAACATCAGAATCTCCTTCTCCAAAACATAAGTGGAAAAGCATTGACAGAAGTATTGTTGAATCAAACTCTACTTTTCCACCTTTTAAAGGAATTGTGTTAGAAGATAATGCCAAACAAGTAAAAGCAGTTCCATTATTATTATCAGAAGAAGCCATTCAGTTGTCCGGAATTGATAAAAGAGTCCAGTCAATATCTGAACAGATTAACTGGACAAATACTGCCTTGAGAGGAATGGCTACACACGCATTCATAACCAATGACTATGCCCGCAAGGACCAAATCATAGACCTCCAAGTATCCACAAATACTATTGTCCAATCTGTGGATCAAATACAAGGGAAAGTCATTGAAGTCAAAAATAAAATGGATTCTGCTTTATCAGAGATTTCTTATAGGGCCAGAGAATCAAGCAGAAACCATGAAGAAATAATGGAAGGATTGGGAAATGCCTTTTCAAACATGGGAAAAACTTTGACAGAGATAAAAGGCAAAAGCAGTCATCCTGATAAACCAATTCCTAGTTCCTTTATCCTTCCAAGTTCTCATATTTCTATTCTATCTCCTATATATAAATCGTCTGAGATAGAAATTGTAAAAAGATTCCCATTACATTTTCCACCAGAAGAAGAACTGCCTGAATCATCTTCTAAGACCCTTAAAGATAGCCATGCTTTAGTAACTGTTAGAAATCCAGCTTATGAAGATCTTCCACATCATTCTACCAAACCATCAGCTCCTGACCTAGTTGGGGAAGGTAGGCTTCCAGACACTCAAACATTTGCTGAAGATTGGTTCCAAGAATGGAACATTGATAACCTGTCAATTGCACAAATAAGGCAAATGATTGACAGAATGTATGTTTCATACAAAATCATGCGTATGAAAGGAAAAACTGAAGTAGAAGAATACAAAACAATTATTCAGTGTTTTACAGGAACTCTTAGCAAATGGCGGGAAGTCATTTCTTCTCCCTTAATGATTACAAAAATGGAAGCAGAGATCCTTAAAGATGAAGAAGGAGATATTGTATATCATACTGATGGAACTGCAGTAAACAATATGATTGGTGCTCTTACCACTGCAATACTTGAACACTAGTGTGGAACAAAAAATGAAATTGCAGACAAACATGAGATCATTCTCATGAATATGAAATGCAGGAAAATGTCTGAGTATGAACAATTTCATAAAGAATGGACACAAAGGATCTTTGAGGTCAAAGAAAGTGAAAATCTATTGTGGAAACAAGTCTACTTGGCAGCCCTACCAAGTAAATTTGTAGAATACCTAAAGATGGAGGAAGTATTCAAACTTCCTTATGAGATGTACACATGGGGAGAAATCTATTCCCTGATAACTAAAGCCTTGATTGGACTATGCACTAGTATAAAAGTGCAAAATTCTGTGTCAAATTCCACATATCTTCCCGACCAAAAATCTATCTGTGAACAATATGGCTTATACCTTACAAACCCAACCAGGAAAAGAAAAAAGAAGCCAAATAATTACAGGGAAGAAAAGGGTAGAAAATACAAAGCCAGATACAAGTATATACCCAGAAGTCATTATTATGAGCCTAAAGATATCAAGCTCAAAAGCCATACACATGAAGCAAAACAAGGAATTATTTGCTGGATATGTGGAAACCATGGACATTATGCCCATAATTGTCCTGAAAATGTAGCCTCTAGAAAAACCAAAGAGAAATTTTCAGAACAAAAGGCAAAAGAGGCTCAGGAAAGGAAACAGTTAGTCTTAAAGACTGACTGCAATAGATGTGGGGTAAACAACCATGAAACCAATGCATGCCCCTATAATCCATTCATTAAAAGGGAAGAAGTTCATCTTCTTCGAGAAGGATGTTGTTCTACTTCTAGCAGTACATCTGAGTTTGAATATAGCTCAGAAAAATAAATTTTAATGAATCAATGTTGTAATTGCAGCAATCCTAATTTCTGTTCTTGTAAAAGTGATACGAATAGTTCTGATTCCGAATCGGAACCTGAAATATAGCAAAAGCTGAAAGACTGCATGTTCCAGAATACCGGTGATCAAGAGGCACAAATGCTTGCCCAAATCAAAAGCCTCCCTGAAGGTGACATGAAAAACTCTCTACTTGAAACCTTCATTAAGACTGTCAAAGCAGAACAAAAGAACAAACATTCTGAATTGCCAAAAAGACAGCCTTTGTTTATTGATGCTTCCTTTGATAAAAATACAAAGACATATATCAAATTCAATAGGGAGCCTAAAATACATAATACCTCTATTATTGACTTAGCCAAAGAAGTATTTTCTCTAAAAAAAGGAGGTATGTGGCTTAAAAGAAAGAATCAAGAGAATAGAAGGAGATGCAGAATACAGTTTCAAAATTGATTCATGGGCAAGGCAAGAAATTAAAGAAATAAAAGAAAGATTGGAGTCTATTCCTCCTCCCCTAGAAGATGCTCCTTTTGAATCCATTGTACAGGAGCAAACTGCAATTGAAATGCAAGGGATGACAGGTATGAAAATCCTTCCTGTGCAATATAAAAAATATTATGTCAAGATACAGCTGGAGATAAATCAAGAAACATTTTTCTTGACTGCACTCATAGATACCGGATCTGACATTAATTTGCTAAACAAAGAAATTATCCCGGAAAAATACTGGCTTCCTAGTTTTGGATCAGCCACTGGACTAGGAAATGTACATACTTCTTTCCAGTTTGAAGTCCCTAAAGGAATTTCGATTTTTGAAGGATATGCTCTAGGGATGAGGTACCAACTTTCAGATTTACTAGTGGATTGCATTCTGGGGACTCCATTCCTCTCTGCTGTGGAACCTCATGGTTCTTGTTATTGTCCAAACAATAGACCAGGATATTTTATTACATTTCCAAGTATAGGAGAAAGTCATCCCAAAAGGATTGAACTGTCATTTGTCTCTGAATCTCATGATCAAATTGCTTATTGTAAGAAAAACTTGGTAACTGTAGAAGTTTGGAATGATTAGCGAAATGCTCCTGTTACTCATTATTTGGCTGAAAACACTCCCTGGGAAATTTTTGAAAATAATTGGATACTAGAATGGCAGCTCAGGGCTTCAGAAAAAATAGAATTGGGGTTAGATGGATTTTCAAGAAATACTAGTATTTCTGTACTTCCTCCCCAGCATATACTTGGCAGAATACATCAAGCTTCTACTATTGCTTTGAGAGAAAAATTGGTAGAAATGAGAGATCTTAGTAGAATCAGGTCTGCTAATAGAGAATGGTTTGATCAGCAAACGCAAAGATGGCAAGAAACTCCTTCTTGGAACTTTTTCCAAATTAATAGGATGAGAACTATACAAGATTGGCCGAATGGGAATCCAGAGGAGAAATTGTTTAATATAAATTATCATCAGTACAAATCAATGTGGTTTAATATTTGTCTTTGGACAGACAGATATAAATATTATTATTGTATGATAAAATTTGCAGATTCCTTCATTCTAGGTCCTGAACCTGACTGGTTAATGGAATGGTGGCATAAGTTTGGACTAAATTCAGTTGGGATACATCCCCAAGTTTCAAAAGTCGGCAGAATGTTTCTCTTCCATAACAGAAGGCTTGAAACTATTGCTGATTTATTTTCAGAAGAGGAATATAAAATGATGTTTGTAAGAGAAAAACATCCATGGGTAATCCGAACCAAGTTTGTACTCCATCAGGAAGAAGAAAATGATGAAGATCCTGAACTGTTCAGAGAAATATACACTCAACATTGGGATCCTTAAAACTTTAGACATTTTCATGATTATCCATTAGAATAATGGGTTTCCGTGGGTTTACCTATCAAACTCCACTTTGTAAACTCATGTCTAAATGGGCGACAATGGTGCCATTCGGGTTCTGTGGGTTGCCGTCATTAAACTCCACTTTGTACATAGTATGGTTATGTCAAATAAAGAGAATCTTGGAAACTCGGAGCACTTCTCCGGCTTTTGGTGAGGTTTGGCCCACATTTCCAAAGATGCTCTCCTTTATGTCTTGTTAATAGTCATCTAACTAGGGAATCTTGTATGACAACCCTGAGAGATATACTGTTTTATTTGATTTCGATTGATATGAAATAAAGTTGATGATTTGGTCGAAGATTCCTGCGTGAATACATCCGCCGAATCCCAAAAGTAAGATTGTGTGGCCGACATACAGGACCACAAGTCTCTTCGGAGTCCTGGCTTCATGATGACTCCTCCTTCAAAAATTTGTATAAAGGAAGGGTAGGAGCTCATTATTCGGCATTAGCATTTTGAGAGTCTAGAGTCCGAGTCTCTAAGCTTCCCTTCTGTTTGAAGCTTCGTGTCTTTCTAAGTCTGTAAGTTTGTATGTCAGTCGAGCGAAGAGCAGTCTGCTCTAAGTCTGTGCATCTGGCACATATTGTAATACTCGAGTATTTTGCTCTGATTAATATAATATCAAAAGTCTTCCACATATGTGTTTAAAGCTTTGAAGTTTCTCTGTTTGTCTCATATCATGCACTCATTGTGATCTCACTTATTTGCCTATATCTACAATCGATGTTCCTTGGTACTGTCTGATATAGTTCACTCATCTAGATAATAAGGTTCACTGGTAGTCGGTATAAAGGGACGACCGAGCACTGGTAGTAAGTCCCGCTAAGGCAAGGAGGCCGCGAAAGGGAGGTTGTAGGTGCGGAGGGTCCACGGAAAGCCGGCTATAGGGTTCACATAAAACTGCAAAAGCATGATGGACTTCGGGTGGTGGGGTTCATAGTTTGGACAGAGTAAAGCGGTTAACCCGACGATATTGGTCCTGTTGAGAGTAGCAGAGACTAGAAGACCAGATAGCGAGAGGAGATAGTGCATGAGACAGAGTGCAAGTAGTCAAGCTTCATACTCTGACAGAGGAGGCCTCTGACAAAGCTGTTCGTCTAGAGCAGTTTTACAAATAGGTGCGGAGGGTCCACGGAAAGCCGGCTATAGGGTTCACATAAAACTGCAAAAGCCTGATGGACTTCGGGTGGTGGGGTTCATAGTTTGGACAGAGTAAAGTGGTTAACCCGACGATATTGGTCCTGTCGAGAGTAGCAGAGACTAGAAGACCAGATAGCAAGAGGAGATAGTGCATGAGATAGAGTGCAAGTAGTCAAGCTTCATACTCTGACAGAGGAGGCCTCTGACAAAGCTATTCATTTGGAGCAGTTTTACAAATGATATTAGAGCCATGACCTTCTTTTCAACCCGGGTATGATATCAGACTCTCTTAGATATGATATAGCTATTCGCTCTGTGTTTTCTCTGTGTATAAATATTTGTGTGGTATAAAAGGAATCCAGTGACGTATCAAGAGTCTTAGGCTGTTTAAAGGCACAGTTTCCACTCTTGTGACACTTTTGAGGACCTATCAGTAGTCTCGGGCTGTTTAAAGGCATAGTTTCCACTACTGCGACCTCCTGAAAGATTTGCTAGTTTCTGCTTGAGCAGCTGGCCAGGAGCCTATCTGACATTCTTTTAGGAGAATTGAAGATTAAACGCCCTGCTTTTCTGTGCAGAAATAGTAATATCTACTATTATGGATTCCAGGTCAGTATCTTTTAGAGAAGTCAGAAATGTTGAAGAAACGAGCACCTCTGGATCTGACCCTATAAATAGTCTTGAGTCAGTGTTTGCTTTCAATAGAACTCAAAGTATAAATCATGCAAGCATAGAAGAAGTCGAGTTAAATCCAGAGGCTGCATGGAAATTACCTCCAATCTCTCCTAGCAGAGTATATCAAGACCTAAACATGTTCCATCTCAAAGCTGTGACCAGAGTCATTGTGAAAGAATCTGTAAGTAGGATACATTAGAATAGTGATGTCAGTCAAACAATATCCCTCATAAATGCAAAAGAAGTCCAAAAGGAAGCTAAAAAGCATGGAACAAATTATCTTCACTTTGGATGCATCAGAATTGGAATCAGTCCACTTGTCCATAGGGGAACAGACTCCTATGTGTTATGTACAGTCAGAGATTTAACCCATAATAAGTTTACTGATTCTATGATAGGAGGGATAGTTGCCCCTCTTTCAAACGGGCCTGTATATTTTGACTGTTACCCTAATTTTTCTGTTTATACCTTTGACGAAAACATTGCAAACATATTAAAATTACAGATTAGAACGACTGGATTTGATATGTGTCCTACTAGGACAAATATATCCATCCAGGCTAGAGGATGTTTTAGACATACCAACACTCTATTTCCTGCTGTCTTACATACCCCTAGCAAAGACTCTCAGTCAAGTACTTTGGTCATAACAGATCCACTAAATCAAAAAATGGAACATTGTACCATAAAATGGGAAAACCTATCTTTCCCTACTGATTGGGTTATTGATACCCCAAGGGCGCCAATACCAAGATCCATCACCTCTGCCCAAATAAAAGAAACTTTCGACTCTGCAGTTATTTCTTTTCCCCAAAGAAATCTTTCCAAATCTCCTTCTTGTACAAAGTCTACTCCTTCATTTCCTTCTTCATCCCTTTGTTTACATGCCTCACTGCAGTCTTTAGCAAACCAAGTGGGAAAAATTCCCTTTGCAGTAAAATGTTTTGATTGTGGAGAACTGATTACCCTGTCTACTCTTTCTGCATTTGAAGAAAATGAAAGAGTACAATTCGAACATGCAAATCATAACCCAAGGACAAATTTACCACCACCAATCTCCATTGCTAAAGACCAATGTCCTCATCCTCAATGCTCTGATATACCCTTTCCACATGACTCACATGTTTTAGTTATCTAAGATAACTATTGTACAGAAATAAATCAGAGGAAAGAGGCTTATATTCCCAGTGACACAAGAAGACCATCTGCTCCAGAAATAAGGAAATTTATTTCTCTTTCTAAAGGTTGTATTAGAAATTCAGTTAAATCAGAATGGATGAAAGAAATGCTAAATTGGGATTTGTTCTCCCATCCAGGGGCAAAAGAATTTGCCAGAAAAACTTCAATTGAAGAAAAGACTAGACTAGCCCAAAATTGGAAACATTTTATGGACAAAGAAAATATTTATATATCCTTTTATGAATGATACAAAAGAAATCATCAAGCCCATTCATGGGATTTATCCCCTCAGAAGTCTAGTCCTATGTGCTATCCGGTACAAACTCTTTCTATATCTGATTTATGAAGAGAGATTAACAAGATCAAGAAATCCATGGCAAATGTTTCAGAACAAAAGAAAGAAGAAGAGGATGAAAGTCTTCAAGTCAAACATCAGAAATATCATGTCTTGATTGAATTAAAAATTCAAGACCTACATTTCAAATTGAAGACATTGATTGATACTGGATCAGACTTGAACATGCTAAATAAGCATGTTATTCCTGTGTCTTTATGGGAAAAAACTCAAGCTATGGTTGTGGGACTAGGAAATATTCCAAACGATATTTCATTCCAGATTCCAGAAGCAATTCTTTGTTTCCAAGACTATTGTCTAAAGTTAAAGTTCTCTTAGCAGACATTCTGGTTGCCTGTATCCTTGGCACTCCTTTCCTTGCAGCAGTATCACCCCATGGCTCTACCATGGTGACTCCAGAAAAGCCTGGATACTTTATCACAATTCCTTCCCCACAGGGTAAAGTGACAATTACACTTCCTTTTGTCTCTACCCCAAGGATCTCAGATGCTGTCCAACTAAGCCTTAGAAAGAAGGAAACATTAAAAGAACTTAAGCAGTTCCAAACAGGGATCAGAATCAGAGATCAATTGAAAAGGGAAGACATACAAGAAAGAATTCTCCTATTAAAGCAAGAATTCATTAGCTCAGTCTGCTCAGAGAATCCTACTGCTTTTTGGAAACAAAAGAAACATGAAGTCTCCCTCCCATATAGAGAAGACTACCAAGGGAAGCCCTGCAAAAGCAGAGCCATACCAATGAATG
>JASDQU010013015.1:105879-124732 GCA_032191745.1 Picea mariana | reverse complement strand
CAACATCTTTGAACTTCTCCATAGCTGCAACGTTCTGCGGTTCCTTCTCTTCTCCTTCTTTAAACTCTGGCTTCACGATCTTTCCTTTCACAATATCCAACACTTTATTCTTAGCAAGGATGAGGTCAATCCTTGTCTTCCATGCTCTGAAGTTAGAGGCTCCATCTAGCTTGTTTTCAGACTTCATAGAGTTCGTCATGGCTTACTTGACTTGGTCAAACCCTAGATTTGACCAGAAACCCAAACTTCACGTCTTGGCCTTCTGAGAGTACCAGGAGATGCGCTGGGCTAGGGCACATTGATCTATCCGGAGATTAGGTCAATCTCGTCACTTAAGGTGCCTCAACAAGAAGTTTAGGGTTTCTGCAACTGCTTCTGCTAGTAACCCTAGCTGCAGTGCTTTTGGAAGCTGCTCCTGCTAGTAACCCTAGCGACAGTTCCTCAACGAGCTTAATATCTAGTGGCTATGTTTCCTTCCAGCGTTTTAGGCTGACTGAAGGGGTGTGGGCCCATAACTTGTTAGAATATAGAAGATGGTGTGCTCGTTTTACCATTGACGATACCTTCGTCACCCAACCATAGGCCGAAGCCTCCCTCCGAGCACCTTAAGCTTGACTGAGAATTCCTCTGGAAGCAAACCCTAGGCTAGATAGCCAAACAAAGGGTAGTGCATCATTCCCTAAGGATAGCGCATCACAAAAAGCTGATCAGATAGTCCAAACCCTAGCCAAGAGATATTCAAGCCAATACTGGAAACTTGCTGCTGCTGCAGCTGCACCAGCAACCCTCCTCCACATGTGCACACCAAACTGCAACTGCAGTGCGCACCAACTGGGAAACTGCAATTGTGAGATGCTACAAATGAGAACTGGCGCCCTGTATTTATAGTAGTTCTGCCAGTTTTGCTGGGGCCGACTTCTCCTTCTGGATAAGTGTTTGTTCAATATATTATTATTATTTCTGGCCGACTTCTTCTCTTGGAGGCCAATAACCCAATATAAATTATCTTCTTGAGCCGACAAGGCTTCTGGGGTTATTAGCTAACTCATTAGGGTTTCTCTTGCTTCCCAGAGTCTTCTATTCTCGTCAGGTTCATTCGTGGAGATAAATACCTCCCGCAGCTACCATAATATTAAAAGATATTACTCTTGAACCCAAACTGAATCAATAACCTGAAGCACTTTTTCTGTCACCAACATCCTTTCTCAGTGGAAATCGACAATTCCAACATCAACTCACTGTCTCTTGCACACTCCAAAACATAATTTATTGTGTCCTTTAAGTAATGAAGCACATGTTTTGTAGCTACTTAGTGAATTTGCCTTGACTTAACAATATACTAGCTCAAAGTGTTCACTACAAAACATATATTAGCTCTGGCATTAACTAAATACATCAAAGATCTAATCAACTATCTATACACCGAAGGATTTACCACATTTGAATCCAAATCAACATGCAACTTCAGATTTTGTGCCATGGGAATAGGTAAGGGCTTAGAGTCCTGTTGCCGTCCTTATACACACTTGCAAACGTGAGCTAAGTCCTGCTCACTTAGTGTGTTCTCGGAGGCACAATGCCTAGGTTCAAAGTCCACGCTGTCACTTTGACTTGAACCTCTTCCGTCTAGGCTAACTCCTAGGGAAGCCAAGGGGGGTAGACCCTGGTTACTAGATGAGATTTACGATTAAGTGTTCTAGGAGTTGATTTTAATTAGTTAAAGGTTAAGGGGAATCTAGCCTATGATGTCAATCAACAAATGCAAGATGAAACTATCTAAGTATGAGAGTCAGATCTTTTCCTAGGGCAACTAAGACTAGTGCCTAAGATTGGACAATGGGGTCAACTAAGTTAAGGGGGTGTTCGTTACAAGATAAGTTACAAAGTATTACAATAAGATAGATACAACTATACACAAAGAATATATCAGATATACAGATTAAGACTAGATACAAGATATATAATATACTCACAAGTTTGCTCGCATGTGCAGGAATTAAAGATACATAAGATAAAGAAATCAACACATGAAGCCAAGCATGCTCACAACAGATAGAGCTCCGTTGGATCGCTTTTCAATGGCCAAGAGACGCAAATCACTCAAGACCCAATCAAGAGAATGCCTCCAGGTGGATGCGCACTTCTTGAAGGATCACACCACGAGATAAAGGAACAAAATAGACTAAAGCTTGCAAATGTAAAGTAAGTTCCAGAGGACAAAGATATAACCACTTAAATGTTTATTCTGCAACAGATAAATTAACTTGCATATGACAGTGAGACCAATGAGCTTGCAAGTGTGTAACTGTATTGCTTGGTGTTGTAGACTGAAAATTGAATTGAGTGGTTAAGTGTGAGATTGATTTTAGCCATATCTAGGTGTCAACCCAAACTCTCCTCCCCCTATTACCAAGTGGTTGCTAGATGCTCAAGAAGTGAGGCAATGAGGCCTACCCTAGCTTCACAGGTCAACCCTAAGGCCGACTACTTCGGAAAAATTTCCGTGGCTTTCCTCAAAACCCCAGTTTTTAAGTGGCGAAGATGGTGAGTTAAGGTGTCCTATTAAGTCTAATTAATAAATTTTAGACCTATGAGCTAAAAATTGCGAAGTGTGATTGAGTGCTTGTAGCGTGCTCAACAAGAAATTGTCAAAATACTGAAAATTGAAAGATAAGAAGGCTGATGCCTTTAGACAATTGATTGCAAGTTAAATTTTAGTTTCCGGAAAAGGCCTTGGAGACCCAAACCAGAATTAACGATTGAGTTCTTAGTTATTATATTGCAAATGTGAAGTGTGAGAACTGAAAGTAACTTGCAGAATTGTAAAAGGTTGATTAATTGAGCCTTTATGAAACCAGTGTTAGCATGCGTATGTGTAATATAAAGATTAGATAAACTGAAACTTGCATGCAACGGAAAATAACGATCTAATCTAAGCCACCACGGGCTCTAAGCTAGCATGTGTTATGAGATCTACTCTAGATTATTTTAAGTTAAGCATGCATGTAGAAATCACGACTAATCTAGCTAAGCTTGCAAAGTAAAGACTAAAAGGAAAGCAAGCCGCTTGGATACAACTCCTTCGGGCTTGCGTTTACAGTGTTTTAGAGTAGATCGGAAGAAGAAAACGTTACCCAATGAGAGGAGTTGTTTGGAGGGTGTGTTGTGCATGTGATTTGGGCAGCATGCCCTCTTGTCCTGGTAAGAACCTGCAGCTCAAATCAGCAAGCAATAGCTTGCTGATTTGAGCTGCAACACACTTAGAAAATGCTATGAAATCTTTGTTTTTAGGCAAAGATTTCGTGCATACAAGAACCAGAAAATTAAATGATTTTAGGTGACTTATCTAAGTATGTTAGCTACCAAAATGAAGAATGAGAGAAGGTGAACAATATCAGAAATAAATTGGAGTGTAAGTGAGAAGTAAGGGTAAATCCGTGCCTGGACTTATCCCAATATCCTCTCCTTGAAGTGTCCTGCAAAGCTTAAACAGAATGTGAGACGAAGATAGATAATGATGGCATGTATTAATAATCAAAACTACTTTCAATCATAAGTAAATGCAGATCAAATAAGTTAGCAATTATAGAATCACTAAACTTAGTTAAGTAAACTACTTTACCCAACAATCTACCTATAATCACACAAATATTTAAAACAAAATGATTTCACCTCATATGCATATAACGAGCCCAGACTACTCTTGAGATCTATGTATCCTCCAAAGCATTTCCTTTATTATCCAAATGGAACAAGTTGTAGCAACTAATTGCTACAAGTTCTTCAATAGCCACACCAATGAAGAGAAGTGACAATAATGATGAGAGAGGAAGAGAATGAGATAGTGAGAAAATGGTAGCATAACAATACAATAATGAAAGGTGAAGAATGAGGGAGTGAGAGGTCTCTTAAATAGCTTGAGAAGCTAAGGAGACCCCTCTTGGATCTTTAACAAGTGTCAAACATCCAAAGGTGAAGACAACTCAATGAGAAAAGCCACCAATGAGAGGATAGGCTTTTAGGGTGAGGGGAAATGGAAAAAGGATGAAGTGAAGAGGAGAAAGCAAGGAAAGGAGGGGGCGAATTAGGCAAGGAAGAGTCCCACGCTTTCTTCCATGGCAAATTCCAAAACAGTGTTTGGGGTTTCCACTTCATGCAAGCATTAAAGCGTAAGTTACCAAGATGAGCGTGAGTGTCAAATAGGAATGCGTGAGCTTGACTTGGAAACAAGGGGACGTGTGGGTAGAGTGTGTTGAACACACTCCCCATTGGCACGTGATAGGTGGAGGAGAGAATAAGGTAGGCATTGAAAAAGGAAAGGAGGACCCACGCTCCAATTGAGTGAGAGTCCAAAGTTTACGTGAGGGAGATGGGGGGCGTAAACCTTAGTTAAAGCGTGAGCTAAGATGACATGGCATGAGGTATACGTGAGGGATGTGAGGGATATGGGAAAGTGGAAGGATGAAGTGGCATACATGGAGGATAAGGGACCCACGCACTAATTAAAAGAGTGAGATTCCAATTAATATGTGGGAGAGGTATGTAAGCCTCAAAGGGGGACGTAACTTTAAGTGGGGAATTAATTAAAACTTAATTTTAATTAAATGGGGGGTTAAAAGGGTAGGAAAAGGGTAGGAAAGATATGGTGGGGTCCCTCTCATCACTATTTGCCATTTACTTCACTTGATTTGGTCCATTATTACAAAAATGACATTTTCCCATGTTCTGGGTTTGGCAATTAAAACCGCCATTTTTCGAAAAACTCCTAAAGTGGACAAACAACCTAGCAAAACTTGTCCGACTGAGTTGAAACTTGGTCCACGGGTGTAGGGGGTCTCATTAGCTTTCTTTTAAGTACAAATACCCCTATCAAAAATCGCGAGACCTAAGTTTTACATTAAATACTCAGAATTAATTAATTAATTAATCAATTAATTAATTCGGAACCTTAAAAAAAACCTAGCTATACTTGACGGAATTCCGCAAAATTTCGCGTGCTGTCTTACATGGTCATTTACAACATTCCTAAACACTAGCTACCTAGGAATGACTTCATTAGAACGCCTTCCACCACTTTGGAGGATTTATTGGGTGGGAGTGAAAAACTCAAGGGAGATTAACCCGTCTGGTTAGGCCACATTAACCTCCTGAGGATAAAAAACACTCAGTGAAAGGGACTCTCCTAATGAAGAAACCCTAAGGCAACTGACCTAACATGATCCATGTAGAGCTATTACAATATTGACCCACGTAGGGGTGTGGTAATCCCGCTTATAAAATTTTGTGCTGGAGGCATAAATTGCCTAGTAGAACCAAATTGTCTTCGACATACTAGCATTTGATGATGCATTACTTCATGGCACATGGAGTTGACCCCCTAGTTGAATAGGCGGTCAACAAGTCCATCCTCTGAAATCTCTTTAGAATATCAACTGCATACTTACTGTGATATCCCCAAAAATAAAATATTTTTGAAATTTAAAATTGCTGGAAATTTATTTCCGTTTTTAGTAAATTCGAATTTGGAAAATTTTTGCCATTTATGGCAATTCCGAATTTCGAATTTGGTAATTGTAATTAATTATTTTGACTGTTGGGGAGAGACCTGATTTGACCCAACTAACTATTTGACTATGACACTTGTATGGAAACAGAATATTTTATGTTGATTGCAGGAGGACAAGTGGAATAGCCATGTTAAATTTAGCTGACCATGACTCCATGAGTGGGGAACATGTTGGAACTACCTCTGGGCTGATTATTACAAGTGGCAAATCAGTGATTTAGCCATTGGCAGCCCCTGAAAATCAGGGATTTAGAAAGCTGCGAAAATTTCCAAGGGAGGGAAAAAGACCTGGGCAAAATGGATAAATAGCATATGTGAGGAGGCAGGACGCTGCCAAGTATGCTGGGAAATGATACTTTTGATTTACTTGCTGTTATGAACACTGCTTGAGTGTGAGGCAAGGAAAAGCTGCTGGAGCTGTAGGACATTGTTGAAGAGAAGCTTTTCCAAGTTCGCCCTCATGGATTCATGGTCCGGCTAGGGGGGTGAATCGGGAAGTAGTTTGGCTGCCCTGTTCTACGGTTGAGAGGAACGTGGCTGTTCCCTTTGTTTTTCCGCAAGCTGGTTCAGATATGTAAGCCTTTCCTTATTCTGTCCTTGGATGTTTTGTGTGTAATTGATATTATGCATCTACTTGTTCTAAATCGAAATAATTCTTTCAATGAATGATATCTATTGTGGTATTAAATTTACAATCACAGTCTAAATTCTGGAGCGGTCCCTCTCGAAAATCTGGAATACTAGGCAAATTTATTTAAATACGATTTGAGTATAAGAGAGCAGATCCATCTACAAGATAGGCTTAATCTGAAGTCGAAATGCTAGGATACTCTGAATGCTTGAAGAAGACCAATCTGCATAGATATTGGTTTATTTCTGAGAGTGAAGTATTAAATAGATCTAAATTTGAGCAATCGGAGTTGAGTCAATTTGTGCTGAAAGGAAACATTTAAATGTATCGCTAATTCCAAACAATCATGCATCTTAAAAGAGACTTCCTTTTTTTTTATATTTAAGAATTGAAGAGGAATACGAAATAGTAAGAACCTTATGGATCACCTGGGCACTCATATATTATACACATATATACGTATTGGAAAATAAAATGCAAACTGGAAGTAATCTATCTACATCAGAAAGTAAAGGAAATCTAGAAAACCCCTTTTGTTTATCAGATGCTAAAACAATCATGGGAATTGACGCCTATCAGAGGATTTTATGCTTCCCTTGTTTTATTTAAAGAGCGGTATACCCTTTCCACAGTCAAAGTCTGTAACGAATTTAGAAATTTGCGAAAACCTTGAGAAGATCTAGAACAATTTTTGAATTGAATTTGTCACTCTGTGTTTTTTTTTTTGTACGGAGTTTGTAAACTCTGTTCATGTTTTCTTTTTTCGGCATTTCGGAGTTTATTGGTTCAAGTTGCGTGGATTTCTTTTGTTCTTGCAAATGCCGAAACCCGAAGTGGCCCCACAGCCTGATCAAATTTCGTGATTCAATGATTACTGTCGAGTGTTGTTCATGCATCAAGCATTACCAAACGCCGAAACCCGATATTGGCTGGGCCCCATACCTTTTCGTGTTTTCGCGAGTTGGCATTGACGTTGTGCAGTGTTTTTGCATCGGGAGTTAGTAAACCCCGAAACTCGAAATTGTTGGGCCCACACCCTAATCGCATTTCGCATTTCGGCTTTTCTTGTTTCATTTTGTTTGTGCGTCGTGTGTTCGTAAACCCCGAAATCCCGAACCCTGAAACCCCGAAGTGCTGGTCCCACTTTCCTTTCACTTTTCGCAATTCGGGAGTTGCTGTATGATTGGCGTTTGGCATTTGAATTCGCGAAATCTCGAACCCTGAAACCCCGAAGTGTTGGTCCCACTTTCCAGTCACTTTTTCGCAATTCGGGAGTTGTTGTGTGTTGGTATTTGGCATTTGAGATCGCGAAATCCCGAACCCCGAAACCCCGAAGTGCTGGGCCCATAGTCTTTCCGCATTTCGCGTTTTGGCAAACATCGTGGTCTTTTGTTTCTTTTGTATTCGACATTTTGTAATCGTCGAAACCCGATTGACCTCTGTTTTTTTTTTCACAAAACTGTAGGAATATAGTAGGAATTTTTTTTACTGTAATGAATGGACTGGTAGAAATGATGGCGGATCTTCATCCGGGATAGAGGTAAAATAGAAATAACAGATCATATTACAAGTCACTGTGTACAGGGCATGACAAGTACAAAAATTATTGTATATGAAAGTATTAAACTAATTAAGCAGATTTTTAGCTCGATTTTTCCTAAGAGTTCTGCTTGCCATGAGGTCATACACCTTTAAGTATTCGAAGTTTTGTAATTAGACTATTGTTTAATGGCATAAACCGTAGAGAACAAGATGGGATCCTTTGAGTTAACTATGCTTGATGTGTAAGCTACGGGTGTGTAAGAATGAGACCTAAGTTTAGATACTGCCTATATACATATAAGTATGTTGGAGTAGTTTGAAAATTAAGGAAAGTGATAGAATTATGGAAGAATTTATCCACATAAGCTTTTCTATTTGAAGTAAAACTAGACCGGTGTAATAAAGTCATTATGGACAGAAATGTATCTTACCTTCTCTTAAATTCTAAAGCTTAAACGAAATTGAGTTATGTCATAAAAAGACTTTTTTTCTATTTGGTGAATTTGAGGTTCATTACACTTACTTTGTCCAAGCAACACCTCACCTAGACTTTGCCACACCTTTAGACCCAATAAATAGTGCATCAGTCCGATGTCTTTCATCTCGAACTCTTGTGCCAACTCTAACACCTTGCTATGAGCTTCTCAAAAGTCTTTGTAAGTATCAGGTCATCTACATACAAGACTAAAGCACGTAGATCGGATCTATCAAATACATAATAAAGAATGGGATTTGTAGAATATTTCGTGAAGCACAAACCTAACAAGTACTCATCAATCCTGGAGTACCAAGCGTGCAATGCCTACTTCAACCTGTAAAGGGATTTCTTCAACTTGCACACATGGGTATCTTGCCCATGCACCTCAAACCCTCTCATCTGATTAATGTATACTTCTTCCTCAATCACACAATTGAGAAAGGATGTCTTTACATCCATATGATATAACTGTAACCATAAATTGATGTTAAAGACATGATAGTCTCGATATACATATACCTATCAATTAGAGCAAAGGTCTCTTCATAGTTAACTCGCTCTCTCTGGGAGAATCATCTTGCTCTGAAATTAGCCTTGCACTTCTATATGCTGCCATCAAGTGTATGCTTTACCTTGTACAACCACGTGGAATCAACCATTGATTTCCCCTGTGGTCTAGGCACAATCTCCCACACATTATTTTTCACGATGGAGTTGTACTCCTCCACCATGGCATCCTACCATACTTGCTCACCTACTGTTGTTATCTTCACTAAAAGGGTCTGCATCATTAATAGAAGACATCAATGCAACATAATCGGAAAACTTCTTGGGAGGATGGCTTACTTGAAAAGAAGTCTTTGGAGCTTCAACTTGCATTTTTGCCTCCTGTAATGTTTGCGTAAGCCGCCTTGGCCTCTTCACTATACTAGGTGGTAACATTGTCTTCGTGCTTGTACTGGAACCTAATGATCCAACCCATATTTACATCGAATCTATAGATCAACTTTTGGGGCAACAAGATTCTCAACCTCCTCAATCTTTATTGGAGGCTTTTGAGACTTAGAGAACCTTTCATCATTGTCAAAGTTGACATCTTGGTGTACAACTATCTTTTGTTGAGACATAATTTAGACTTTGTATGATTTAGAAGTCTCGCTGTATCGCACAAAAATATCCTTCAAACTAGAGGGTTCCAACTTACTTATTTTCTCCTCAAGAGTATGAATATTCATAGGACAACCGAAAACACATAAATGTGATAACTGTGGTTTCTTACTAGTAAAAGCTTCTTCTGGTGTCTTGTCCTTCAATATCCTGTGAGAATACCTGTTCAAAATGTAGATTGTTGTGCAACATGCTTGTTCCTAAAGATACATGGGAAGATCCAGGTCAGGGATCATTGCCTTGGTAATCTCTATGATGGACATGTTCTTTCTTTCTGCAACCCCAATCTGCTATGCATTGTAAGGTACTATCAACTCCCTATTGATCCCTGCTTCCTTGCAAAAAGTGTGAAACTCTTTGGAGATATACTCCCTTCCATTATTTGATCTCAACACTTTAATCTTCTTACTTGTTTGATTTTCTACAAGAGCTTGAAACTCTTGAAACTTCCCAAAGACCTCGTTCTTGGTCATCATGAAGTAGATCTAGGAATTTTGAGAAGAATCATTAGTAAATGAAACATAATAATTGTAATTTGATAGTGATGTTGAAGTCATGGGTCCACATACGTTTGAATGTTTAGATCAAGAATCTCTCTTGACCTATGCTTATTGCTTGGGAATGTAGTGTTGGCATGCTTATTGAGTGCACAACACCTACACACTCTTGTCTTCTTGATCCTGAAATTCAACAATCTTTGCTCCATGTCCTTCAATACTGGCAATGCTCCATAGTGCAAGTGACCCATCTTCTTGTGCCAAAGCTTGCACAAGTTGTCACTATCATGCACTAGGGTTCTCATTGGATCCACTAGCAACCTGTACGTACCACCCTCTTGAATACCTTTGGCCAAAAATTGATCAAGATGTGGGCATATCCTTTGGATGATGACTTGCTGATCATCAAATTCAACAATACATCCTTGGTCAGTCATGACTCATCACTACATTTGAAAGTAGATTCTTAGTCAAATTAGGTACTTATAAAACATCATTGAGGTCAAGAACATCACTTGAGGGCATCTGGAATGAGATGGTCCCACTCTTTCTATTGGATATGTGGCATCTTCACCAAGCGCCACTTGTATGCTTGCCTCCTACCCCTGAAGTCTACTGAAGGATTTCTTGTTGAAGGACATATGTCTAGATGCTCCTTTACCCACATACCACCTGACACTAGACATGGTGTTAGATGAAAGTCAGGTGACCTTGGAGAAGGCTATCTCAAACTTGGATGCAAGCTCATCCACTTCGATAGAGGCTTCTGCACACCTTGCAAACTATGTCTGTTGTTGTGGTTTTCCCTTCCCTTCTACTTCTTAATATATTGAGAAGCATAGTTGCCAAGATTACAGTTAAAACACTTGATGTGGTTCAAGTCCTTGCTTTGATTTGGGGAACTTGAATACTCTTTCTTTCCTTTTTGGTCCTTCTTGGGTCCTCCTTTCTTATAAGTTATTACTCTTCTTCATCTTGTTGACGAGGGGCTAGACTCTGTTTTTCTTCCTCCATACTTGCAATAGTGTCCAATCTCATCTCCTCCTAGATGAAATCATTCCATAGCTTCTCAAAGGTGGGAAGCTTATCTCAGGCATAGACACCCCGGATAAAATGCTACCAAGAAGATTGAAACCCATTCAAGGTTATGGGCATTAACTCATCACTCTTGACCTCTTCTCCAACTATTGCAAGCTAATCACAGAGTTCAATAATCTTCATCGAGTAATTGGCTATGCTATCTGTCTTGCTCATCCTTGTGGTTTTAAGCTTATTCCTCAAAAGCATCTTCCTATTGATGTTCTTACTTTGATATAGAGTGACTAGAGCATCAAACATTTTCTTACTTGTGGTTTTCTTGGCAATGTGAGGGATCAAGTGATCCTTCATGAAGTCGATGATGGTTGGCTTTGTCATGGCCATCTTCTTTTATACTATGCCAATTGCATGGGATTTGGTAGGCTCTACAACCTTAGTCTCCATAAAATCTCAAAGATTTTGCTCCTCCAACAACCTCTATATTCAACATTTCCATGGAACGAAGTCGGAGGAGCATTCCAATTTATCTTTATATTTGGAGACTAAATGTAGTCATATTGCTGCTCTTGGAACACACTACTAGACAAAACAAATCAGCAACCTAAAACAACCTATCATAGGTCCACAAACAAATTAGCAACCTAAAACAACCTATCATATGTCCACAATACTTTTCTCAAGCACAGATCTCAGGCATCCCACCTTTGAAACCTTCCATCAACTCCCTTTCCTAGGCAAAAGCCCTATTATCTATACACAAACTCCTAGAAGGTTTCAACAAACACACTTTGATACCATGTAAACAATCATACCATGGTAAGCAAATTCTGCACTTAGGAATTTAACCTAAATTTAAGATAGCTTAAAATTGAAAACACCAATCAAAGTAATCGCTATAGACTACGTTAACCTACAAGCACACACTGTTGATAATTTGAACAACAAACATGTAGATTTGGACTCACAAAACAACATTTGTGTTCTACGAATGGCAAAGAATAAACTCACAAACCAAAAGCTTGAATTTTTAACTCGCTCAATAACATAGTGGTGTGCCCTTTATCTCTTTTATAGAATAAGAGACAAGGGAAGATACAATGTATTTAGGCTCATGCATGAAGGGAATTGTCTAACTATTCTACTTTTTGGACCTATTTTGGTTGTATATTCATTGATTTTGGTCATGATTTGATTGATTTTGGTCGTATATGGGTCAAAAAAGTAGAAAACTTAGGCTACTCCTGCATGAAGTGTTGATTTTGAACCCCTTGGACTTCAACCCTTGGTATACTCAAATACCATGTTGATATTCATTCTCTACTCAACACCTGACAGTTAGCTCAAAATAAAATTAATTTATCTACTAAAAGCACAACTGAGTAATCAACTAAACATGCAGTGGAAGCATAATCTAGGAAACCAAAATCTCACACACAAGGCACCAATATTTTCGGGTATAAACCCCTGGAAAAACCTCGCAGGGAAAACCAGTCCTAAGATGCTTTTATTAAGGTCAAATCAGTGCTCTCGTAAGAGGGATAATGACCCAATAAGAGAATATACAACTACAAACGAACCTGGCCAAGTCTGCTTTGTTGTACAACCCCTAAACAACACTCTTTTCGAGGTGTACACGACTATCCTTTAACAAACCCGCGTACGTACGCGACTGTCTCCACTGAGACCTGCGTACACATATGGAAAACCCGTATGACAACTTTTGTACGACACTATGCTTTCCTTTGGTTTCTATCAACTGAAACCCACTTGCGGTTGCATCTGCTCTCTCTTCTCCTTGACTTGTTGACCTCTAGATGGAAGTCCTCCACGTATCCAAGATCTTGAATCACGGTCCTTGGTGATCCAACTCTCTCTGCATCAATACTTGGATGAAATCTCTTCACCCAACCTGTGAGATCTCCTCACTCTAGTGTAAGCAGAAGTCCTTCTTTGCTTCTACACTCCTCACACTAGCAAAATTCCTTCTTTGCTATCCTTGACCTTGGCATCTTACCAAAAGTCTCTCGACCTCGACCTCTGGTCAAAAGTGTCAAAGTGTCTTCCTCCTTCTCCTAGCCTTGCTTTTATAATTATGAGTTACAATCTATTTCTAATCTCCAAAGTGATCCACGGTTGAGATTACTTCTCAAACCCAATTAAGATTTAGATTACATGCTGCATGCTATGCATGTTCCTTAATTAACTCTATTAATTAATAAATACAATTTTACTTTAATTAATTCCTTTTAACTAAAGTAAACTCAAGGATAGAAGATTTTCGACAATTTCCACATGTTGGACACATGCTAATGCAAAAGTACCTGTATGATGCTACCACTAACATCAACACTCCCTCTTAGCGAGGAAGGTACTTCTCCCCCCTGGAGTTGGCTCTATCTTCGCTACTAGATTCGCTACCATGCCTGCTCTCCAATCCACCTGATTGGCTGCTCCCTCTGACACAGAAGCTATCCCTGCCATCATGATCTGATTTGTTTTTGAAGACTCCTTGCCTCTGAACATGCTCCTAGAACCCTTGTGCATGGCTATCTCGTACCATGACTTCTTCTCGACAGACTTGGAAGGCTACTCCTTCTCACTTGAACTTGAAGGCCGACTCCCTTTGAGCTGCTCAACCTTCAGAGCTACTTGCTTCTTGTTCTCTGCCACTCTGCTACTTTCCACTGCTCATAAAGGCTGACCCTTTAGCCTATACAAGTTGCTCTCTCTAACTCCAAAGAGAATTGCTTTGTTTGAGCTAGATCCTCTAGGCTTGATCAACGTCTTTCCATCCTGGAATGCTACGTCAAATCCCTTCTTCTCAATCACTGAAACTGAGATCACACTCCTCTTGAGCTCTAGCACCCATAGCACATTCGTCACTCTCAATGTGCCTCCTGACTCCAACTGGAACGACACTGTTCCAGATCCCTTCACTGCATGCTTGGTTTCCATACCAAGTTCCACATGCATCTCGATTCTCCGAGTCAGACTCTGTGAAGCTCTAGAATACCTCTCGTGCTCCTGTCATATGACATGTGGCTCCACTATCTATTAACCATGCATTAGCTGATATGATGCCCAAGGAAGTCTGGGAAACAAGTAAGAAATCTGTTTGTTCAAACTTCTTGCAAAACTCATCCACTTGAGTCTTTGTCGTCTACCTCTGGTTGCATTTCGTTCCCCCCTTCCTGTTCAGACATTGATCTGCATAATGTCCAAACTTGTGACATGCAAAACACTTGACTTTGCTCATGTCCTTCTTCTTCTTCCCATCTTGAGATGTATACTCTCCACTGGCAATCTTCCTGAACTTGCCCTTCCTTGCCTGGCTGGTAAGAGCAAGGTTCTCATCATGGCTATTCTTCAAACTATGCCTGGACTCTCACCGAGTCTCCTCCTGAATACAATCAGTACATATTCTATCAAACCCTGGCACTGTCTCCCATGCACAGATCCCCTGCACAAAGGGTTCCCAAAAGTTGGGAAGACCTCCCAATGCTACATTCACCAACTCAGCATCCGGTACTTTCTCACCAATGGCTGCAAGTTGATCTCGGATCTGTGTGATCTTCATAAGATAGTTCACAACCGTGTCCTCACTGGACATCCTAAGAACTTAAAGCTGGTGCTTCAAATGTAGCAACTGGCCTGTATCCTTGTTTTGGTATAGACTCACCAAAGCATTATACATTTCCTTGGCAAATTTCTTCTCTACAATGTGTGATATCAAATGATCCTTTACAGATTCTAGCAACACCTGCTTGGCCTTCACTTCCTTCTTCTTGTGAGCTGCCAATTCCTACAGATCAATAGGACTTGCAACCACAGCCTCAACATACTCTTTGAGGTCATTCTCCTCCATTAGAAGAAGAATCCTTGCCTTCCACACCCAGAAGTTGGTTGCCCCTTCTAACCTGTCCTCAATCTTCAATGTGTTCACCATTTTGTCTCAAAGGATGACTCCCTCTCTCCTTCAAAGCTTCGACTCCAAGCTTTGATTTGATAAGCCTCTGTTGAAACTATCCTGTACTGTCTTGTACGACCCTCTACGCCATTGTCACCACTGCAACTCGCATATGTACACGACTGTCACCACTGTGACCCGCGTACACCTCTGTACACCTGCAAAAACCCTGTTCTGTAGCTTCCCTGAAATCTGTCCTTTGATTTCCGCCTCTTGGTTATAGATCTTCTTGCAATTGCTAAGACCTATGCTCTAGGTTTCCTTCCTTCAGAGCCCTAGCTCTGATACCATGTTGATTTTGAACCCCTTGGACTTCAACCCTTGGTATACTCAAATACCATGTTGATTGATATTCATCCTCTACTCAACACCTGATAGTTAGCTAAATATAAAATTACTTTATCTACTAAAAGCACAACTGCGTAATCAACTAAACATGCAGTGGAAGCATAAACTAGGAAATCAAAATTTCACACACAAGACACCAATATTTTCGGGTATAAACCCCTGGAAAAACCCTGGAGTGAAAACCAGTCCTAAGATACTTTTATTAAGGTCGAATAAGGGCTCCCGTAACAGGGATAATGGTCCAATAAGAGAATATACAACTACAAACAAACTTGGACAAGTTTACTTTTTTGTACGACCCCTGAACAACATGCTTTTCGAGGTGTACGCGACTGTCTCCACTGAGACCCACGTACACGTACGAAAAACCCATACGACAACTTTCGTACGACGCTATGCTTTCTATGGCTTCTTTCAGCTGAAACCCACCTACGACTGCCTCTGCTCTCTCTTCTCCTTGACTTGTATGACCTCTAGATGGAAGTCCTTCTCCATGTATCCAAGATCTTGAATCATGGTCCTTGGTGATCCAACCGTCTCTGCATCAATACTTGGATGAAATCTCTTCACCCAACTTGTGAATTCTCCTCATACCATTGTATGCAAAAGTCCTTCTTTGCTTCTACAGTCCTCATACTAAGAAAAGTTCTTCTCTGCTATCCTCGACCTTGGTATCTCACCAAAAGTCTCTTGACCTTGACCTCTCATCAAAAGTGTTAAAGTGTCTTCCTCCTTCTCCTAGCCTTGCTTTTATAATTATGAGTTACAATCTATTTCTAATCTCCAAAGTGATCCATGGTTGAGATTACTTCTCACACCCACTTAAGATTTAGATTACTTGCTGCATGCTATGTATGTTCCTTAATTAACTCAATTAATTAATGAAATTCCTTTTAACTAAAGTAAACTCAAGGATAGAAGATTTTCGACAACTTCCACATGCTAGACACATGCGATTGCAGAAGTACCTATTCGATGCAACCACTAACATCAACATGAAATGCCCCCAAGTGATAGAGTCAACCCTAATTGTAATCAATACAACCAATGCATCCTCTTGCATGAATAAGAATGCCAGAGTTCATGTGCCCCAGTTGGGGGACGTGGCATCTATGCATGCACACTACTCCTTGTGATCTATTTTCACTTAGCTCCTCATGAAAGCACTCTAACTACTTACAGATATGTGCCCTTCTCTAGGAATAGATCATTCATGCATTCTAAACTGTACTGAACTTTAGGGAGAGTTTTTTTCATTGACTAGCTAGTCGCAAACAATCGAGTTCTTGTGGAATTCAATCTCAAAGATGCGTGTTTTGATTATGAAAAATATGATGCCACGACCTTGATTAGATGAGGAGTCAAAACAAACAAGTATAGTCCTCGATGAGAATCTCCCAACACCTATTATCTTCGAGATCTTACATTTGATTTTGCACATAATGTTTGTGAAGTGCAAAAATATTATCTTATTGTATAAGATGAAAGAGCTATTATTGAGAGTTATTCTAATAAGTATCCTTTTATTGTTATACATTAGATTCTTGTAAGGAGTCATGTTATTCATTATTCTTTTTATTCAATATATTCTATATATTAAATAGCTCTCTCTTGTATCTATTTATGTGCAGTGGTGTCATAGCCATGTTTTTTTTCTTATATTGAATATTTAGTGTCTATCTGGAATTTGATTACTAGTTCATCATTGCTTTGCCATCTCTATTAGAAAATTAAAATAAACAATTAATGATCTACAATCTTCACTTTTATGTTTACTTCCAAATCCTGTTTCTCCTCATTCAACCTTCTAGTTTAGGCCATTATCGTTCTTGTTGATATCACCTCCCATATTCATTATTTCTTAGTTTCCCAATTTGTTTTGTGTGATCCTTTTCTATTTATCCAAACTTTGATCTTTCCATTTACTCTTCATACATGATAGCTCTTTTGTCCTAGTTTGTTCATCTCAACATTAAAATATCTAGTCAAGCTATCTTTTTGCACACCTTTTCACATTTTGTTCATCCACTATGAGGAATCCCCATATCTTTTCTACATTCTCTTTATGTAGTTTTATGATACAATTATCTCTCACATTCCATTTGTTAATAATTTGATCCACATAACTTATCAGAATTGTTTCGTTCATTCTTATACATTAGTTCACAGAGAACCCAATGGGTTCTTTCAACTAGTTGTCATAAATGTTGCTGGGCATTTGGCTAGTTTTGTGCCAGTAGATGTTCGATTTGAACCCCCCTGGGTTAGGCACATTAGTCTATGTTGATGGGTTTATTGGGGATGCCATCCGCGAATGTAGGGAAGCATCCCTTAGATTTCCTTATGAGTTTTTCCTTAAAAAAATTATTAGTTCACACTTTATATTTTTCTGTGTATCAAGTATGCAATAGTAGGTCCATTCTTTTTGTTACCATGATAGGAAAATAAATTGTCCTTAACAATTACCTATGACATAGCATTGTCTATATTATCATATACCTCCACTACTAGGCATTGCCATTTTCTGTGTCTCCGTATATTCATCCTTCTATTTTGCCATGCACTCATGATTACCTACTTTCTATTTTGGCAAATGTTGCTTGTAGAAACTTACTGCTATCCTTTGGCTAAGCAAATGGGCTATGAAGGGTGTTTCTATGCTGTCAAAATCACCTAGGCCTCGCACCTATCTTCACCCACTTAGGGGGTTTTGAACTTAGATCTCTGCATTAGTACAAGCCTAATCACCTCGTTTCTTGCCTCTATACCACACACTCACGGGCGATCGCTTACTTATTGGGAAGTGCATTGTTTCTTGGTGACAATAAGAGCTTGCAGTGTTCTATATACTCTATAAACATAAAAAATACAAATTAGAAAGGCCTTCTAGCCTTAGATATATTGTTGAGATTTGGGTACCTTGGAAAGTGGTCCCCTTGAGTTATTGAGTGTCTAACTCAAAAGGGGAAATATTTGACCCTCACCATTTACTTTATGTTATAAAGTCACTTTGACTTTATAACATCATTAATGACAAAATATTTTAAGTTATAAAGTCACTTTGATTTTATAACGTCATTAATGAAGGAAAAGTGACTTAGGAGACCTAAGTCACTTTGGAGATTTAATCTCCACCATTGATTGGAGGTTTGGCCTAAGATCTAATCTTGGCCATTGGTTTTCTAGGTTAGCCTAAGGATGAGGCTAAAGGAGGAAAAAGGGGCAAATGGGCATTCATTTATTCACTTGGAGATTAGAGTGAAGAGAGGAGAGGAGAAGAGAGTTTTTGGGGTTTGGAGAAAGAGAAGGGCACACTTGTGAGAGGCAAGGGTCCAAGGAAGGTTTGGGCGCATTTTGTGAGAGGCAAGGGCGCAAGCTAGAGGAAGGGCGCATCCAAGGAGGGGAGGCGCACTTGCTAGAGGAGGGGTGCACTTGTGTGAAGTGACACCTGTTGAAATAATGTAACTGCGAAGAGCATTCTTATTATTTTGTTATTTGATTAAATCCCCATTGTGGATTAATCATGTCATTATTATTATTTTTATTGTTAGGTTAATCCCCATTGAGGATTAACTAAGTCGGTAATTGTATAAGGACCAAATCCCCTTTTGCGGATTGG
>JASDQU010013015.1:59626-105779 GCA_032191745.1 Picea mariana | reverse complement strand
GTGACTTTTCTAGTGTGTGAAAGAAGAAGAAGGGTGGCGCATCTCTTGGAGGAGGATTTTCTGTATTGGTTGAGTTATCTCTTGAACTCTTGATAAGCTATTTATGATAAGGAAGTTTTTGCTGGGTTTTCTTCCCCTAGAGGGTTTCTCAGGATAAATGTTGTGTACTTGTGGATGTGTATTTCTTAGTGATCTTGTGGTTGTTATGCTCTTATCTTTATGAAATGCAAAGAACTATAATATCAGCATAAAACATTAACAACACCAAGCCAAGGAGAGGAGGTGCACTAAGCTTGGGTGCAAACTCCAAGGCAAGGAAAAGGCAAAGGCAAAGCAAGTTTGAGGGGGCGAACCGAGGCAAAGGGCGCATTTCTTTAAGGCTAGCAAGTACAAGGAAAGAGGGGCACATTTCTTCAAGGGAGGCGCAAACTTCATGAGGAACTCCATTGCTAAGCTTGAGAGGAGCTAGCATATGTATCGGGTTCTTCTTGTGTATTTCCTTATTGCTATTTTGCATGAGATCTCAATAATAAAATTTCTCTTCCGACTGGTTTTCCCTATGGGGGTTTTTCTAGGGCCATGTTGACCAAAAATATATGTGTAAAGATCTTGTGGTTTGCATTCTTTTATTTCAGCAAGTAGGTGGTAAAGATCCTAGAGGTGTGTTTTCTGTTTTAAGGTATTTGTATGTGCTAATAATGGACAACAAAACTTCCTAAATAAACCCATGCAAACAGCAACCTTAAAAGAGAATTAAACCATTTACTTAAGGGCAGATTCAGTGGACTAAAGAACAGCCTGTTGGCTGTCACAAAACAGCAAGATATCAGATCTGAAACTCCTTGAAAACAGTGCCCAAACTTGGTCAAAGACAGACTTGTTGGGCATCACTTAAGAACCTCAAAATTCTTCATATATCACAAGCACGTGATATAAATGCACTAGGGAACATAACCACACAATGCTTCAAAATTGTTCATACACTATTTGGTAGATCCTGCTAGTAATCATTTGACCCTAGGGCTCTTTTGCATGTGCCATGAGAAGCAAAGAGTTTAAACCATCAACTGCCATCATTTAATGAGGTCGACCTAATACTGAGATAGCTAGATTTACTATGGGATATTTGTCTTGTTGTGGTGGGTTGCCTCTACCATATCTCGCTATCCTAAGGCTTTTGAGTCTACTGTGTCTCGCAACTTGCGATGACAACTAAGGTGAGATGATAGTGATTTTGGTCCCCTCTTTTTGTCAAACCTTCTTTCAACAAAACTATTGTTACTATTAGGGATGCATTGTCCGAATGGTTGATTAATCTATTTAAATGCATTGATTCCATGGCCATTTTGTTTCGTCTATGTTCTTGAATCTACATGGCAGAGTTGGACATAGTAACAAAATTGTTAGTGAATGCTAGAAATATTGTGAACAAGAGAACAACCTTTTCACTAGAGTAAATATGTCATATACTTGTAAAGAATAATCTCATTCAGTATTCATATAATTCAATTATATTGGCTTATTAGTTTAGGGGCCTAGTTTAGTAGAGTCTGATTGCTCCTTAACAAAGAGAGTACATATCCTCCTCCTTTTCCGCATCATCAGATGCATGCAGACAATCCCTCAACCCATCATCCTTGTAGAGTTTGGTGTTCGGTCTTATCTCACTTCTACAACATTTGGAGTTTCGCCGACTTAGCAAAGGGACGAGACCAATATCCATACCTAGCCTATTGTTCATCGGAGTCCATTGCATTAGCCAGTTCTTCGAGTTGCCCTCATTGAAGGTATGTGGGGATCTTGGATCTTATGTCATCTATTGTTATTACGATGGACTCACTTCCTTTGTTTAGATATTCCCTTGTTGCACTTGGCCACCTCTTACCTACCAGGGAGGAGATGAATAAGATAATTAGAGATGATATCTATAGGCAATTTGTGTGAGTCACTTGGATAAACCCTCACGGTGGGTTATGTCTGAAGATGGCCTTTCTATTCTAAGCACTTCATGGATCTGAGGGATGGACTAATTGTTCGACCCCATTACACACTTTACCATTGGATGCACGCTCTTTGCATCCCCATGGGCTAGTTCAGGGTGGGCTCTCATAGATCGTGGATTGCAACAAACCACCAGATTGAGTGATTAGACAAGATCTGCCAGTTGTGCCATCTTAGAGAGGTTGAGACTGAGGAGCATTTCATCTTCCATTGCCCAGTTTACTACGAGATTCGAGGACGATTCCATTGTCTTTTCAGAGAGCTCCAAACTCTTAACAATTTCTTTAGGTACCTCGATCAAAGATGCGTGGCCTTATACATGGAGGAGGCCCTTCGTCTCCACTCTCTCATCCTGTAGCCACGCCCACATCCTGGACTAGCTTCCACCCAACGGATAACTTCCTTTTTTATGGCGCTCTCATCTACTAGGGGCACACAGAGACAGATGGATAGCGACCTTGTCCTTGACCCCAGATCAGTGCGGACTTGGAGCACTATTTCTACTTCAGTGAGACCCCAATGACAAATCCAGACCTCATATTAGCAGATAAACTAGTAGCCGGATGATATCTTCGAAACCACAAAGATGAGCTCTCTCTTCCAGGCAGCAACACAACACCCCGCCTAACTCCTCTTCTAGTTCTTCTTTAGGATAGACATCTATTTTGAGCTTTCTCCATTTTGCCTTGGATGTTAGGATAGATGGTTCTAGTGGACCAGGATAGGATTTTACCATTTGTATCATAGATTCTAGATCCACTCACCTTGTACATCTCTCTCCTGGATCATCTCTCCATCTTTGGAGTTGGCTTTCTAGGATCTAGATTGGACTCTTTTACTTTCTGCATCTTGCTTTTATATAGGAGCCGCTTTAGTGCTCCCACTTTGTATGGACGTCATTGTACATAACAGTCCCATTGACCTACTTTAGTGGTCATTTGTCGGACATTAATACAATTACCTTATCTTATCTACTCTGAATGTCATTGCTTGTCTTTGGACATTGATCATAGCTTGATTTGCAACTATTATCCATTTTGGCTCTTGCCAATCTCTTGGGAATGGATATGCTGCCTTAGAAGGTCAAATAGATAAGGAACAATATACTTGAAGCAACCAAAATTCTAGTACAATATTGAAATCTAGTGTTAAAGCTAATCGTTTTAGTACAACAATATGCAAGCATTTTTCCCTGTCAATTGTCATCCCACACTTCATCTATAAGGATGCAAGAGAATAAAAAGAAAACCCCAGGAATTTGAAAATCTCCCTAGTTACAAGTGAAAGCCGTTTGTGCTGCATCAATTTTTCTAATTCCTTGGTTGTAAGTGCACAGTTTTAATTTTTCCTCCTTTGAATATTTATCCTCTAGAATTAGCAGGAAACATTAATGATCTCCATTGTTCAGTCTAACATTTCCTCGTATGATTAAAGAAAATGATGATTTGCAAAATGATATTTTATAAGTGTAAAAATTGTGCATTACGATTTGGCAAGGATACCCTCCAATCAAGCTTTGATTGGTCTTGAGTTCACAGAGATGGCCAAACATCTTACAAAAATAGTGATGGATTTTGTGGAAAAAAAGGGCTTTGGAAATAAGTAGCCACAGTTGACAATTGCATAAGTTAGCAAGCTGAAGTAGCAGTTGTGGTCAGTACGGGCTGCAGGGGGTGAATTGTAGAAAAGGCTTGAGGGATAGCTGGTGGCTGTGAGAAATTCAAGCGATTGAGGAAGACTAACAATCTCAGTCGATTCTGTTTCTTTGTAACTGATACTTTGTAAATGTTGCAATGAAATACGTAAGTCAGCAAGCTGAAGTGACAGTTTAGGTCAGTCATGGGCTGCAGGGGGTGAATTGTAGAAAAAATTAGAGGGACAGCTGGTCGTTGTGAATTGTGAGAAGTTCAAGCAATTGAGGAAGACTAAGAATCTCAGTCGATTCTGCTTCTTTGTAACTGATAATTTGTAAATTTTGCAATTAAAAATGTATCTGTAGTCGAGCTCTTAAAGAAATCGGTATGAGAACCGAGTAACGAGAGTAGTTTGTAAGACACATTTGCAAGGCAATTAACTTCTAGTTGGTTACAATTCAAGGATCATCTCCATTGGAGATAAACTTGATTCAGTGTTGCTTAATCATCTCCCCTGATGAGCCAATTTGTACAGTTTCTTTGACCATCCTTGCCTAAGCCTGAGCCTGTCAAACTCCATGTTGCCTCATATAATTCACATGATAGCCAATTTTGGGATTTATTATATACTGTGCAATCCAATGACCATTTTAGCTTAAAAGGAATCAAAGTCAATCCATAGTTGTAAAAGTGAGTGGCAAAAGTTTTCTTGGGAATCACTTCCTGGCATTGTTTAATTTATGCATATTGAACTTCATTGGAGGCCTTGCACTAATAAATTATTGATAATGGTTGATAAATTCTTCTAGAATATTTCCCACTGAGGATTGTTGGTCTCTTTCAATCATTAGAGCTCTGTTTTCCTCTGAACACTGCTTGTCTCTAAGGGCCTTGATAAAGAATGATTATATTCCTTTGTATCCATTATTGCATTCTAGTCCTAATCTGTGACAGCTCGGGTACTCAAAATGTGTGTGCATTGGGTTACATAGTTTTGTACATGGACTGAAAGACTAAACTTTGAATCAAGCTGTGTTCTCTCTAGACGGTTGTGTTGGTGGTCTTATTATGTAAAGCTAAGACAATGGATAAAGAGATCAAAGTGACAGAGAGAACTCAAGCATTATTCAAAGAATATATTCATTTGGGCCACTGTAGAGGCAGATACCACAATATTATGATATATATTGTCTGCACTGACTAATTAGTACTGGCCAAAAAGTATGTACTGCTTTTGTTAAAGTATGAAATGCAACATCTCTCTCTCTCTCTCTCCCCCATGACCAAGCCTGTATTTTCTAGCATCACAACTATTCTGTGCATTTTTTAAATATGTTTCGCTTGCATTTGTTTGCTTTCCTCACTAAAAGGAGGCTCTGTTGTGGTCTTATTTGCTGAAGCTAGACACTTCAGGTTGTAGGCCTGCAAAGAAAGCAGACATTTCCTTCCCCGGGGCTCTAAATTTTGTTGTTCTTGTTGCAGGCACTTCTTTTTCTTATATTATTGCCATTCTCAAGGAACATATATCGAAGGGCCAATATATTCATGATGGACTTACTGTGGTCGGAGCTTGTATGGCTGGTTAACTGGTGGGCAGGTGTTAAGGTGCCCTTTTTGTCTCACTAATTGCATCCTAAATTAACTTGTTTATTTGATGTTATTCCTAATCTATCACAAAAAGTCTTGAAAGAGCACATACGTGGAAATTGACACACATTTTTTGATCAACAAAAGTTTCAGATTGTTGTTATGAATCTTGCTAAAATTTGATCCAATCAATGCTTGAATTTCATGAATATGGAGGTATGTCATACTTTCATTAAGAATTATGGAAGTATTTTATCCTGATATATACAGGACCCAGGTTTTTTGAGACATGGTTACCATGGCTAATTATGACAGTGAAATAGCATTAAAGTGGTTGACGTTCTGAGAAACCTGTTTATGGTTTATATTAAGAAAAATCTCTTTGAATTTCTCTGAAAACTTTTTAGGTTATAAGCTATTTTTCCAGTCGATAACATGTTTTAATAGCCCCTATTTATTATGGCCTAATTCAGGGTATAATTGTTTGAAATAGGACACAAAAGCCGCTGAAGTATATGTCTGAGTGAAAGAATTTGCAGAAAGAACTGAATGATATAAAATGACATAATTTTATGAGGATTATTCAAGTTGGTGTAGCTGCTCAAAACTGACAAACGGCCAAACTTATAGTATTGAGCGTACACTGCTTTATGTATTTATTTAAGGTTAGTGTGACTGCAAGGGCTGTAGTCCTCACTTGTTGAATCTGAGGTCCACACTATCTTGAAACTTATTAGGAAGGTTCTGTGATTCTGATTTATCAAAGATTGTCAGCTTTGGATTTTTGGATGGTGCAAATTGACATCTTGCCACCATGTGTTTAACTGTTTGAGCAAAAGATCCACCTCTTATATTTGATCAGATAAAATTAGTACATGCCTAAGATAAGAGTAGTACGTACCTACTTAGTAGGGATAACCCTACCCTACTAGTAGTAGTAGTACGCCTATCCCCGACTGTTCTTATATTTCCACCTTCTTACCACGGTGTCCAGCCTCTTACATTAGAGTACCCTAGGCCTTCCTGTATGAAGGGCCAATCAGAACCAATCTGGCTGCTACAACAGAAGTTGGTCCCGACTCCCGGGACAGGGTTTAAACACCTTTGGATCAACAAAGGTTCAGGAATATACCCCACATTACATAATCTGTCCTTACATATATTTCCTTTGTGTTACCCTTGTTATTTGGTAACTTTTTCTTTGGTTGCCTTCAATAGTCCTTTATTGCTTTATGGATCCTCTGTTTGATCTGTAACACCCACCATAACCTCTACTGCCTCCCACAAATTTTATATGTAATCATTTTCTTCAGCTTAGATTTAATGGGCCAATGTTTTTTTCAGAGTGCAAGATGTATACTGCAATAAGCTGTCTACTCTTTACCTCCGTAAAATGCTATTGAATTGATATGGGTAAGTTGCTTAATGAGCCCCTTGTTGCTGTGGATCAGTACACTTTCATTTCAGCTATGATTAGGGCAGCTTAAACTTCAATTCTAACTAACATATCCATGTAAATTTAGACATTTTCTTGGTTCCTCTTTAGGAGTACATCCAAGAAAGACATTTTGATTGCTGTCAAAACTGTTTGCTAGCATTTGACATCATTATTTTTCAACTGATAGTGGGTAAGTTTCTTATTCTTGTCTTTTCTTGTGGTAGCCTGTTTTCTGGGGAATATGGTGAGTTCAGTAATGACTCTTTCTCTACAATGTCCAAACAGTGTTTCCTATACTGGTGCGAATGTTTGTCTGCCAGACTTTAGCTTGAAAAGTTAACGCTGAAACAGTAATTCAAGAAGTTGAATATTCAGGTGTACCAATCCCTGAAATCTTCAAGTGCAAAAATACTTCAGAAAGAATCATGGGACTGAGGAACCATGAGGGACTTCTAGCGGAGGACTTGACAGAGATTAGATAGACGTTTCCATCGGCACTGAATACTAGGAGTTTTAGCTGGTTGTTTCTGAGCTCCTCCTAGTGTCACCCTGTGAGACCCTCTAAACACTGGATACTCTTTGGATGACATTATTAGGCGGTGTATTGGCACCTTCTCAGTGATTAATGTGGCAATAAATACTTCCATCTTCCCCAATCTCTTCTTATTCATCTCTTACTGAGGATATACAGTGGCTTTCTTTTCTTTATTGTATTACTTAGTCACAATATTTTATTTTCTAGCACTCCAAAGTAGCTTTTTGCACTCCTACAATGTGTTATCAACGTTTCTACTTCCTAGTCCCATCGACCTACTCTTTTGGTCATTTGTGGACATTAATAAACTTATGTTATCTTGTAAAATTTTCAAAAAATGTGGAAGGGTTTTGTTCATGAAATGTCTTGCATGGCACGAGAAGTGTTTAACATAGCTAGAAAAGGGGAATTCTAGAACCAAGTATTGATTGATCTTATTCCCAAAAACTCTGCAAGAGATACTATCAGCTCGTGGAGATTGATTATATTACTTAATGTGTCTTAGAAGTTTCTTTTCAAGGTCTTAGCATTGAGGATACAATAGGTTGCAACATGTATTGTTTGCCTAGAGCAAACATGATTTATCCAAAGGAAGGTTCATTCTAGATACATTTTTGATGGCATTGGAGAGTGTTGAGTGGGAAAAAGAGTCCGACCAAGAGGTTCTCTTTCTGAAAATTGATTTTGATAAAGCTTATGGTAGGGTTGGTTGGTCATTCAACACATATATGCTTTCTTGGTTAGGATTGTATACAAGGTTTGGTCAATGGTGAATACTTTTTTCCCAATGCTTCAACTTTTGTTTCAATTAATGGTGTATTGTTGGACAAAATTGTCCTGCATAAATCTATCATATAGGGTTGTTGTTTTGCTCCTTACATTTAAGTTTTAGCTACTAATGCTCAGGGTTGTCTTCTGGATGTTGTTAGAGCCCACGGATGGGTGAGGGGCATTGCCATGCAAGGTGGAGGCGAAGTGTTAAATAACCATTTTGCTAATGACTCTCTCCTCTCCATTGGGCTTTCATAGGATTAGATTGATGGCGCACTTGAGTGTTTGGTTGCATCAAGCACTTGAATGTTTGGTGGCATTAGGAGAAGTGAGGTGCACTCTACAACCTAGTACTGATGTGATGTGTAACATGGGTAATGCTTATAAATCAAAATGATAAAAATGTTGAAGTCCATAATATAAAAAAAGAAAATTTGAAAAATGACTGCAATATATATATATATATATATATATATATATATATATAGCCCCAAGTTTTAGCTCAATTGGTTGAACCATCCACCCAAGGTATGTTGTTGATGAGGAGGCTATAAGTCACATGTTCAATTTAGTTGAGTCCTTGGGGTTACTAGTGACTATTGTTTTTGGTGGTTGAGCTACCCTCCACTTGGATTTTTGGGGGATGAGGGGGGATCCTGTAATATATATATATATATAGTCCCAACTTCCAAGTGTTAGTTCAACTGGTTGAACCATCCACCCAAGGCATGTTGTTGATGAGGAGGCTATAGGTCACGAAGTCAAATTTGGTTGAGTCCCTTGGGGTTATCGGTTACTATTGTTGTTGGTGGTTGAGATACTCTCCACTTGGATTTATGGGGGAAGAGGGGGGATCCTGTAAGATTTTCCTTGGAGAAATATATATATATAAAATAATAATGATGTTGATGATGATGATTATTGTCTGTTGCCGCCTAATCCACACCTCGGGTCACGTGGAAGAAATCTTCAATCCACTGGGTGTGGCCTTGGGGGCAAGTCTTGAGTTGGGTAGCTGTCACCTGACATTTGACTCCTTCGTCTAGGCTAACTCCTGGCGAAGCCAAGGGGAGTAGTCCCTAAAAAGGAATCTAAGGCTGATTAGATCTAAGTAAAAATATAGTTCTAGGAGTTCGAAATGAAATCCAAAAGTAAATACAACTATTCTAACAACATATATGACATATAAAGGAAATGCTTATGCTAGAGATATTAAGCAAATACAATACTTGAATATAAATGATATAGCTTGAAAGCAGATACAAGTGCTTGAAAGCAGATACAAGTGCTTGAAAGTAAATGACGATAAGCAATATAATAGACTAGTGTCAATGATGTAAAGATGCTACTGTAGGAATGTGTTGCAAGTGCTCTTGACAAATTTTATTATTATGGGTTATTGCTTGAATTAGTGGTTTAATTTAGTGAAGTGGCTTGATGTTGCAAGTCCACTTTGTGCATGTGAGATTGTAAGTGTGAAACAAAAGTAAAATCTAATCTAAAATTTGTTTCCTTAAACTACTATCCCTCAAATGGGTATCGGTAAGATTGCAAGGAGTTCCAACGGGGAGAGAACTAATCTTAATGAGTATCCCCTTGAATTCACAAGTTGATCTACCGATATGGATCCCCTATCGAGCAATAGTGGTATAAGGTTTTCCCTGTTTAAACTACTCCGCATTGACCAACTCCCTCTCTGATGGATACCCCAGATCAAGCAAAGATCGTAAGGGGCCAGAGCAAACTAAGGCTGTTGAGGGGAAGGTTTATTTTCCAAATTGAAATAACTGAAAGGAAAAGAAAAAATTGAAATCTAATCTATTCTAATCTAGAAATTGAAAACTATCTAATGTTTTGCGGTGCTTGGGTTTATTTTAACTTTGCAAAAATGAAATGAAAGCAAGAAAAAGAGATAAATACGAAAATGAGATAGTTTCCCCCAACCCTTGGGGGGATTGCAGGCCTAGTGGGTTATCCCACTCTTTCTTTTTGGTTACGATAATTTTTAGAAGAATATTGTGGTCCTTTTATACTCGAGGCCAAAAATTTACAAATTTATTGAGAGAAAATTAGATTGGAAGAAAGTTGGAAGCCTTGGGTGGTCCTGGATGCTCTGGATCTTCGAAATTCGGGCAAAGTTTCCCCTTGGCTGTTTACAAACTTGCAAAAAATCAGCAAGCTATTGTGGAAGAAAGTGCCCCAAAATGACTTTGGGACAACCTGCAAACAATGTTAGACTAAGCCCAAAAATTAGTAAGCGAAAGCTAAGCAAAGGTTAATAAAAATCAACCAAGAAAGCAAGCTAGATGCTAGCTTTCTTAGTGGCTTTTGTTTTCTGTTCGGGACAACAAACAATGAGGCACTAAGATTGCCAGATATATGATTTAAAGCTCTAACAATCAACTCTACCTTTTAGCCTTAAAATTTTAAAAGAAATACTTGCTAAAAGGGAACTTCTCTGTGAGAGATCTAGCTTTAGATAATGAAGTGAAAGTGAAAGTGAAAGTAAAATCTAGTTAAGTAACTCAATGAAGAAATAGAACACGTGAGGTTGAGTTAGGAGTTAACCCTAGGGGTTAACTAACTCAACAGAGAAACAGATTGGAGGTATAAAGGAAAGGCAAGGGTGCACCTCTCACTCATCTTGGATTATTATTGCAATTTGCTTTTGGGCTCTTGAGCACACAGTTTTGAGGGTTTTGAGAATACAAACCCTAGAGGACAACTCGGTGGTGAAAGATTCCACCTATCTTGTTCCAAGCTTGGTCTCGGGGATGCAATACTCCACCCACACCATTCTACAGCAACCACATGTACCATCACTCATCCAGTACAGCCACAAGCCGTACCCTTGAGGGTTTTCAACAAGGGGGCGCATCATTGTTTGAAGGAAGTTCGATCCAAGAGATTGGTAGGGCTTTTGGACATTCTAGCACTTGGGTTTTCCTTGCAAGGCCTTGATCATCAACTCTAGTGCATTTTGAGAGAGCTATTCTTGCCAGATGATTTCCTAGAGCATTGGCACGACTTGGATAGAAGGAGGGCGCTATTGAGATTCAAATCTATTCAGTTTGGAGAGTAAACTCCAGATCTCACCTTGAGACTTCACTAGGAGGTTTCCTTTGGCTCGATCTATCATCTTGGAGAGTTTCACAGTGATTGGAGGTCTCCTTCAACAGGGCCGAAATATTAAGGTTTGACAGTATTCAGGAGGGCGCAGTTTTACTGGTGGATTCAACATTTGGAGGACCAGACTTGGACATTTCGGCTTGAGGCTTTAGGAGGGGGTTTTACTTGCCCCGATCTATCTTTCTGCAGTGTTTGATGCCATTTGGAGGCTTCCAACAGCTAGGCCTCAATATTGGATCTTCACAACTATTCAGGAGGGCGTACCTTCAGCCAGGGGGGTTTGGACTTGACCCTGGTTCTTCTTGTATTGGTCTTCATCTTGTATTTAGCCTTTGGAGGCTTACATCTTCTTATCCAGAGCATTTTGTAGCAGCTCATATCTTATCTATTGGATCTATCTGATGTTATTCCAGATCTACATCCTTATTGTATTAGGTTCTTTCTTATTATATCAATAAAGGTCAGATCTATGTTGTTTGGTTCCATATCTGGTGTTGCTTGTCATATCTTGTATTTCCACTGCTATATCTTCAGATCTATGTCATATGCTTGTTAACTAAATCTACAAACCCTAAGACATAACTCAAGAAGTAAACCTGCAAGCAAACACACATACCAGTTAAACAATGAGCAGTTAGTGTTCCAAGCGAAAAAATTGGCTTCGGAACATTATAGCCTGGTGCAACTAGTGGGGTAACATTGTCCACTGAGATAGACTTTGGTCTAGTGGACTTTAGGAAAATTCATAGGAGATTAATCTATTTGTTTTAACATTTTGTTTCTATGATTGAAAAGATTGGAGAGAAACTTTCCTAGCTCCTTGAGGTTTTAATGAGTTTACAAGTTATGGAGATCATTAGTGTTACAAATATCATGAAATTGAGACCTAATGTGGGCATAGGTGGGGCATTCTAAGAGAAAATGTTTTTCATCCCCCACTTTATTAGTATCACAAAGGAAGCCATGTTTGAGAGACTTAGGGACATTGAGGTTTCAAAGATTCTTATAGCCGCTATTATGCGACTTTATAAGATGGTCCTTGGTTGACTTTGTACAACGCATGGATTATTGGATTTCATTAGGAACACCATTGGGGTGAAGCAAGGATGTCCTTTCTTGCCCACATTATTTGGGATCTACATAGACGAGCTAGAGGCTTTTTTGCATGAACATATCTAGCTAGGTGATAGGTGTCTCCTCCATGATGTCTTGATCTCCATACTCCTCTTTGTTGATCATGTGGTCCTCTTAGGCTCCACTCTTGAGGGCCCATAGAGATAGTTGGATGCTCTTGCGATGTTCTGTGATCTTCGAGAGTTGATAGTTAACCTTGGGAAACCAAGGTGATGATCTTCAATTATTCGAAGAAGTCCCTTTCAAGTTTCCACTTTTATTTCAAATGGGTGGAGGTTGAGGTTACTAGCACATACACATATTTGGGGGTTTAGTTTTCAAGGCCTGGGTTCGAGTTAAGGCGGGCTCTCCAATCCTGAGTGAATAAGGGGTATGGATCCTTTTCTCTTAGTGAGAGACAGTCTTTCCAACACCATTTTTAGGACATCTCATCCAAATTGGATCTCATGGACTCTATCATTAGATCCATAATTTTTGTACGGTTTGGAGGTATGGGGCCTGAGCTTGCTCAAGTTGCACTAGGCCTGTATCGAGAGAGTTCAAACCCTCTTACCCTGTTGCATCATCATATGCAAGAGGATGGTCCCCTAATCCATCATCCAGGAAGAGTTTGTTACACACCCTTTTTGGGTCAAGATTGTCTTCATACTGGTAGAGTTGTTGCATTGCCTCCAAGGATTTTTTGACTCAGTGCTAGGTAGAGAGTCGAGACTAGTACCCATATCTTGTCTACTGATCTTTAGAGGCCCTTGCCCAATTTGCCTTCCCTTTTGGGAGAGCATGGTGTTGGTATTTAGAGGTTTCTTGTTTCCTTTAATTGTCGGGATATCGTTAGATCGCCTTCCCTTGTCTAGGTACTCTTTGGATGCTTCTGGTCACCTCTTGCCTAATAAGAAGGAGATGAATGGGATTAACATGGAGGATATTTGCAGGCAACATATTTAGGTCAATTGGATTGCCCTTGTTTGGTGTTTGAGATCAAAGATTTCCTTTTATGCAAAGCATTTCATGGAGTTTAGAGATGACCTCATAGTGCACCCCCCTTACACACTTTTGACATTGGATGCATGGACTTAGGATCCCCCTAGGCCAGTTTCGAGTGGGCTCTCATCAACTTCGGCTGGAAGCGGAGCACCCAATACCACGAGAGGATAGGTTATGTTGGATCTTCCATATATAGGAGATAAAGATAGATGAACACTTTATTTTCAGATGTCCTTGTTATTATGAGATATGTGGTCATTTTCATTGCCTGTTCAGGAAGTTCCATAACTTCCTCTTCACTTTTTTCCGGTACCTAGACTAGTGGTGCCTGGCCTTATATTTGGAAGAGGCCCTCAGGCTCAGGGCTCACATTCTCCACACCCTCCTTGACCGAACACTACTTAGAGGTAGGTAGACTGCAACACCATTTCGGCTCCTAGATGTGTTAGACCTCGAGAAGTAGCCCTACCCTCGGTAGTGAGACCCATGCAGAGTTGTCATATGGGGTCTCGAGTTAGTTCACACCAGATCGACAGGTAGCCCCCCTTCTACCATCCCTCTACAATGGGCCACCTCTTCTAGACAGAGAGACATTACCCAAACCATATCCATCTCCTCCGACCAGTTTTCTACATAGAGTTTGATTCCTTTGGCCTTGGATGGTAGGAGAACTTTCCTTTTAGAGGAGGACCCCCTCTCTCCTTCATTTGACTTTGGGCCTTGTTAACCCTTGGATTTTCTCACTTGCAAATCCCGAGGGTTAAGAGCCATCATGTCTTATTTGGTTGGCATTCAAATATTTTCCCAGAGATAGCTTCGCGTGAGCCAAGGTTGGTTCCCATATGAGTTCATGTATAAGATTGGTTTAGTTGTGTTTCTTGCTTCAAAGATAGGAGTTTTCACATGTTTTCATGGATAGAGAGAGATGTCTATTTTTAGCACATTCCCTATTTTTTAGGAGACACAATTTAGAGGTCTGCATGGCAGTTTTGATCACATATTTAGACTCCTTGTGAGCTCACGATTCCAGTGAGCCTTTTCTGAACATCATGCTAGCACTTACTATTTATAGAAGTTGGAGATCCAGGGTTTAGATGACGATTCCGAGTACATATCTAGGATCCTTGTATAAAATTGAACTGATGAGCCCATTTTTATTGCCATGCGATGAGGTTCTATTTTTAGCAGTTCCTATTTTTAGGCGTACTATATTTGGCAAGGTTCTCCTAGTGGTCTTGTGTTAGATTTTGGTAGCTCAATGGTACTTCTGCATCTATTGCGCCTAGGCAGGAGTTCAAGCAAATATCTCTCTCTAGTGACTTTATGAAGTGATTTCATAAAGTGACTTTATAAAGTCAACTTGAGCCTTTTAATATTTAATGGGTAAAAGTGACTTTATGAAAAGTGGGTCACTGAAGTGATTTAAGTGAACTCAACGAAAGATTAAGTCGTGACCATTGATCTCAAGGGAAGGTGAAGGGTCACTCAAGGGAGACCAAGGGTTAGAGGAGTTACTCATTAATGAGTAATAAAAGGAACACTAGAGGAGAGATGGGGTGCACCTTTGAGGAGAGCGAGAGAGGAAGTTGAAGAGACACAATTTCCTAGAGAGTCGAGCTAGAGGAAAGAGTAGCAGCCAAAGGGAGAGGCACGAATCCCAAGGAGGGAAAGAGGCATGCATCTCGAGAAATATCATCATTGAATAGGGTCGTACAACTAGTGTTTGGCACTAAAATCGAGGCGACCTTTCTGCTGAAGATAGGCACGATTTTCAAGACGATATGCCAAAGGTCATCTTGTGTGCATATTTTCGAGTTTATTTTGCAGATTTACAGGGAAGATAGCGCATACTAAACATAGGAACACCCCCCTTGAGGTTGGCAAGCACTAGCCCAAATGGAGAGGAGATTTGTCGATGACATCTCAAGAATATTCTCCTAGAGTTGCATAGGTTTCTAGCTTGCTGATTTATAATTTATTCACATACATTCAAGTGCAGAAATTTGTGCTAACAATTGGCGTTGTTTTCGGGGAAACATCAATCCTTGGATTAGAACGATATAGATGAGTTTTTCTTTATTTGATTTATTTTATTCTAACTCACCTGGCGACTCCATAGGAAACAAGGTCGAGTCCATTGGGGAACAAAAAAAATTCGCCCAGATTCGATTCGACACAAGGCATTGTTTCGAGCCTTAGCAAACTTGAACATCTATTTTGGAACACATGGGTGATCACCACTTAACAACATCCATTGACAACTCTATTAAAGAAAAATCATGATTGATCATGGAGCAGTGGGTGCAAGATCTTCTAGATTTTATTTACATTAAAAGGCAGGAAGATGAAACTATTCTCGAGTTTCATGTCAGATTTATCAATACACATGATAAACTCCCTGCCAAATACAACCAACAAACATTGTGGTGGATTATGCCTTTTCTTTTGATCCATAGTTTTGTAATATCTTTTAGAAACAGGGATCGACATATTTAGGGCAAGCTTTCATGGTTGCTCAAAGAGTCGAGGAATTCCTTACGGCTGCCTGAAGAAAACTATGATGGAAACCATGCATCTTTTTTCTTTACGTCTGCTCGAGGATTGGAGGAACATCTAGTTGCTATAGAAGAAAACCTTGCATCTTATCAAATTTCTAGAGATGAATAGGATGATGATGACTCATGCTTGGATGATCAGGAACCAATAGTTGCAGAACTTGAGTCATATGTAGAGCTCCATGAGAATGAGGCCGAAGAGCTGAATTTACAAGTGGGTTTGGTGATTCATTCCAGTGATGATGATAAAATTCAAGAGGAAGAACCCCAAGTCAACTATGCAGAATTCAATCAACAAGAGACTTCATCCTTGCATATCCCAACATTGATTCAAGAACAATTTGATCATCTACTATTGCAAAAGGGGGAGCAACCTTTGGTCCATCCAAACGATGATCTTTCTTACAATTTTGCCTATGATTCCACATTCAAATTTTGTTCTTCAAAAGGATCCTTTGACTAATCATTGCTTGGATATCAGGGTCAATCATGATCCAGTTGAGCTGCGAATGATGGAGGTATTTCAACAAGTAGATTCTAAGAGTTTTGCTTCTCATGCTTTCATGCTCATTATTGTTGAAGTATCATGTTCAAAATTCCAACCAGTGGCCTTCAACAATTCCTTCAGTAACAAGTACATCAAGACATCTTTCCAACTTATGAGATTTCATGATTGGTTGCACTGGAGGGTTGACGGTGTTGATCTTTCTCGTCTAACTGATCACTTAGCTACATGGTTACATTGTCATTCGAGTATGTTGATTAATCATGCCAGCTTTGGCTAACCTCCAACGAACAATGGAGGTGATTTTTTTTGGGTTTTTGGGTATTAGAGCCTATTTATTGTTTTTATTTTTGTTGTTTTTATGCTTTAGGACAATAAATTAACTCTTTTGTTTTGCAGGTTTCTCCTTCAGGTTATCTGCTTTCGAATCTAGGGTAAGATTCGTTGATTTTTTCCTTATTACATCAACATGTGGTCATGTCTTGTGGTGTAGTTAGTGCCTCACATGAGGCTGGTTTTAGTGTTCTAATAAGTGTTGTCCACTTTTTTGAAACTTTGGGTCAAAGTTTTGAGTGTCTTATCATACATTTGCCGAGTCTTTCTGTCATCTTAATTTTAGAGTGATCCTAGATGAGGGTCAGTTTGTTGATGTTCCAAAGCATTTGAGTCCATTAGGAAGGGTAGAATTGAAGAGACATAGGACAGTCTTGAGTCATCTTATGTTTTGTCTCTTCGTTGCTTTCCATTGAGTCATCTGCTAATCAATTAGTCATCCCCCTCATCCAACAATAGGGACATGGCACCATACATCCTATATCTTCTTGAGTTGTCACTTCACGTTGAGGGAAAGGATTTTCATCATTGCTTTTCCTTTTAGCAGGTCATCCTGCATTGACTTCGACACATCATTGGGGGGTCATCCAAAAGTGGAGCACCTTGATGGCCATTAGCCTCGTTGGTGGTCATTTTGCATTTGGCAAGGCTGATCATCATCGGGCCTTGATTGAATGATCCTTGTTAGTGTTTGACTTCAATACATCTTTCATAGTGACAGGTTGTGCTTGTACCTTAGGGTTCATTAGCCCTATTGATGGGTTCCTTTGTGCCTGGAAGGTGTTTACATTATTGACATTTGACTAGGTGACACTCTCCCATGTGTCGACTTAAACACATTTCCACAGGGAGGAGTGTACATGGTAGGTGGTGGCAGGTAGCAGATTTGGATCAGACTCCCTTTTTAGCTAGTCAGCAGGAGGATTATATTTATTTTTGACTCCATTGCCCACTGAATAGTCATTTTGGATCACAGGTCAGCTTACAAGACATTTCTCTTCTACAGACAGGAACATGGGTCTATCGATATGTTTCTCCATATTTCTCACAGATTATTATTCACAGTTCTAGACACAGATATTTGCAGGTTCTCGACACCCTGTAGGGGGATCTCGTCCCCTTGAGTCACCATTGTTAACCCTTGGATTTTCTCAGTTGCAAATCCTGAGGGTTAAGAGCTAACATGTCTTATTTGGCTAGCATTCAAATATTTTTCCCACAGATAGATTCGTGTGAGTCAAGGTTGGTTCCCATACGAGTTCAGGTTTAAGATTGGTTTAGTGGTGTTTCTTGCTTCAGAGACATGAGTTTGCATAGGTTTTCATGGATAGAGAGAGAGGTCCATTTTTAGCAAATTCCATACTTTTTAGGAGACACATTTTAGAGGTCTGCATGACAGTTTTGATCACATATTTAGAGTCCTTGCGAGCTCATGATTCTAGCGAGCCTTTTTTGGACGACATGCGAGCACTTACTATTTATAGCAGTTGGAGATCCACGGTTCAGATGACGATTTTGAGTACATATCCAGGTTCCTTGCAGAAAATCGAATTTGAAGAGTCCATTTTCATTGCCATGCAATGAGATTCTATTTTTAACAGTGCCTATTTTAGGCATACTATATTTGGCAAGGTTATAGTGGTCCTGGACATTTTTTGGTCTTTTCATATTTTTCGGTTGGACTGCTATTTTTGGAAAGGCTATTATTAGCAGGTGGGGTCACCATGTAGGATGACATGTGGCCATTCCAGATTTAGACATGTGGCAACTTCATAGTGTGACATATGGCGCATGCATGCATGAGGACATGAGGCACATGCATGTAGTTGAGATGAGTTGGTGCATGGTTGGCATTGCTAGTTGGTGTGGTCGAGTTAACTGAAGAATTATTTTCCCTTCTCCCACTTAACTCCTTATTTCTCCTACTTTACTCCCTCTCCCACACATTCTCCCTATTCTCTAGCGCATATCCCTATTTCCTAGCGCATCCTCTACTATTCTCCTCATATTTCCCTATTTCCTATCACTAACTTCCTTGCATCTGCATTATCTTTCCCTTTCCCAAGTGCATTCTTCCTCCTATTATTGCACATCTTCACTTCTATCCATGTGCATTCTATTCCTCATCCATGCACTTGTATTCCATATTCTAGCGCATATCACTTCCACTCATCCTCTTTCCATGCACATATCTCTATAGCTTAGGTGCATGGATCCTTCATTCTTTAGTTTGTCTTTAGTTAACACGGGCATTCACAAGAGTTATCACCATCATCTCACTAGTTACACATAGAGCGCATGGTTATCTTTCTTCTAGTGGGCATTACTTGAGGATTGGGTATTTTTGGGATGAACACATTCTTGGATCTATATATTGAAGCTCTCTCAATTGATTCTAGGTTGATTTTTTCAGCAGAAATAGTAGACTCTCTCTCCTATTCTCTAGCTTCTATTCTCTTTGTGTAGGGGTCGTCACTATAGCAGTTTTTTTACTTGTTTTCTATGGTGCAACCACCCTTTTGGAAAGCGCAGGAATAAAACTTTGTTATGCTTGTGTCAAGCTTTCGAAGATTGTTGGTATTGTGTTTGAAACTATTCATTGTTTAGAAGTTCTTAGCCTATTATTGTGGTGCATTCAACCTTCTATTAGCGCTTTCTCTTTCTCTTTTTTCCAAACTTCTCAAAGTTAACGTTGTAGGGAATTCTTCCACTTCAATTTTGCCAAATGGAGCCATCTTGTTTGCCAAATGGACACTAAGATTCTTATTTAGTGAGGTGTCATGGAAATTATCACTCAAATGCAAACGTTTTTGTGGGAAATACAAAGCCAAGATCAAGGGATATTTTTTGATTAGCGATGGGATTACTACACTAGATATTTCAAAATTGGTGGTTCACCTATGTTGCAAAGGATCTTGAAGCTTGGAGAAGAGGTGCACTTGTTCTCTCATGGTAATTGGATGGTTATATGAGAGGCTTTGACATTGCATGCCACTCAATATGGTCTTGGGAAATTTGGAATTAAGTTGTATTTCATGTGGACAGATACCTTCCCAAGTGGCTTGCGAGAGATGGGATTTTTTGTTAGAGGGACCTTTGGGAAGAGGGAAAAAGAGCATAGGAGACTCGACCTTGAATGTCATGTAAGGGTGGATTCCTGTGCCTTGATTTTCTAGCCATTCAAGAACTTCAACAATTGATTGAGTCTGATGAGTTATATAAGTTGAATATTCACACTCCAAGGTGCATCTGGAGAGATTGGACGTGGTGATATGGGAAACCCAATTGGGCTTATAAGCTTCACTGATATTACCAACTACTTTTCTTTTTCTAGAGAAGTATAGTCCTTCACTTGCTCACGTATTAAGCATTTCAAGTGAGAACGCTGGTACCTTGCTAGGCTCCTGCAGATCTCCCCCCCTCTTCCTTGGTTATCTGGATGGAGGATGATTGTAACCACCAATTGAAATACCAACTGTTAACCCCAAGGTACTCAATAGGATTTGATCTCAAGACCTTTGTGAACTTTCCCACAAGAGCATCCACTAATCAACTTAACCTTTGGGGTTTTGTACCAACTACTTTGTACACCGTACTGCTTCCTAGACAATTTGAACAGATAATGGGGTTTCTCAAATAAAGAGTTTAGGTGGGCAAATCACCTTTGGATAGTATGGTCTTTGATATTCTCCTACAGGGTGAGGGTGTTTGCATGGCTGCTGATCTACCAGGGTTTGCCCTCCAAGGAACTGTTGTCTTGGATGGGATTTACAGATTGTTCATACCTACACTGTGGAGGGGTTGAAACTATTCGCCATATCTTTTGGGGCTGCAAGTGTGCTTGGGAATGTTGGATGCTTGTATGGGACAGCTGCAATCATTTCCTTTGTAGTAGGATCCACTGGAAAGCTGCTTCACTAGGTGATGTTGGCCCCATTGGCCCTTTGCACTTCAGAGGTGATTGGCACTGTATCAGAATTGTTGCATTGTATACTTGTTGAAACTTCATTATGAGGCCGTTTTCATGGTTCCTTGTTCTCTATCTCTACCTTTAAAGAGTGTCTTCTTATGAGTAAGTTGTATAATTCAAAGTGAAGGGACTCAGGAGAGATGTGAGGGGCTGAGAGGTTGGGTCTGCAAGGGTGCTTGGGAATGTTGGATGTTTGTATGGGACAGCTGCAATCATTTCCTTTGTAGTAGGATCCACTGGAAATCTTCTTCACTAGGTGATGTTGGCTCCATTGGCCCTTTGCACTTCAGAGGCGATTGGCACTGTATCAGAATTGTTGCATTGTATACTTGTTGAAACTTCATTATGAGGCCGTTTTAGTGGTTCCTTGTTCTCTATCTCTACCTTTAAAGAGTGTCTTCTTATGAGTTAGTCGTATAATTCAAAGTGAAGGCACTCAGGAGAGATGTGAGGGGCTGAGAGGTTGGGTCTGCAAGTGTGCTTGGGAATGTTGGATGCTTGTATGGGATAGCTGCAATCATTTCTTTTGTAGTAGGATGCACTGGAAAGCTGCTTCACTAGGTGATGTTGGCTCCATTGGCCCTTTGCACTTCAGAGGTGATTGGCACTGTATCAGAATTGTTGCACTGTATACTTGTTGAAACTTCATTGTGAGGCCGTTTGAGTGGTTCCTTGTTCTCTATCTCTACCTTTAAAGAGTGTCTTCTTATGATTTAGTTGTATAATTTGTATAATTCAAAGTGAAGGCACTCAGGAGAGATGTGAGGGGCTGGGAGCTTGGGGTGCAGTTTGACCTGATGGCCTTCCTCTTTTGCTTTAGGTAGACTCATGCTTGCTTGTATATTATGTCTGTACTATCTTTTCTGTAAATATAAGCAGTCTTCTCCAAAATAAAAAGAAATTTTTTTTTGACCATTCAGAATCAATTGATGACTCAAACTAAAGATGGCAATCCAAAGGAACCCATTGTTTCTGTCTTATACCTGGAATATTGTCAGCTGGTTGCCTGGGTTACAGTCAAAGCCTTATGCATTTAGACTTGCACTTTCTTGCGATTATGTTATACTTGTGTATTTAATTGAATTGATGGTGCTTGAATTCAATTAGATTAGATGTAGAGTTTTCATGTACAACAAAACTATCTTCATTTGCTTATCTTGAATCAGCAATGCTTGTTAATCAATTAGCTTGAGAACTATAACTACATTCTCAATACATTTATTGTGTTACTTTTTCTTACAAAGATGCATTAAATATTTGATTATTTTCTGTTGAGATTTTTCTTTTGTGGACATTCAATCCTTTGTTGTTTTCCATACATCAGGTTTTTACATGTATATGTGATTCTCTTAATTTTCTTCAATATGTGACTGAATGATTTAAAAATGGAAAACACAAACATGGCATGTGTGTAGCATGAACAATATTTTGGTGGAATCATGGTAGCAATTATCTCAGAAAACAACCTAATTGATTCTTTGTTGGAGGCACGAATGTAATATCTTCGCTAGTATGTCCAGCTGAAATTTCTTTTAATCAATAGACTTTGAAACATTTCTTATTTTAGCATATTGTTTTGAAGGAAATTATAAATGTAGGAATGAAGGGTTCTCAAAATTTGTGGTTTTATATTTTGATACTTTTCCTTTGTAGCATTCATCTGTTTTGCTGTATACTTATTAATTGGTAATTCTCATGTAGTGCAAGCTCTGAGGATGAACTTGAATGCATGGCAGTTGAAGTTAAGAGAACATCAATGGTTCATCATGACTCCATCTTAAATTTTACCAGTTTCAAAGAGTGCAATTCGTTTTCCTTCTAAATCATATCTGAACTTTAAAACTGTATTCATATAATTAAAACTGCAGAGTAATTATTTAGGGTTTTCTTTTCCCTACGAGTGTACTGGTACATGGGACATTATTGTAGATCTTGTTATATGTATTATGAGCATCACGGGTAAGGCTGTTTGGATTCTGAAACAGGGTAAAAAGGAAGCATACATCTTAGCCAGGAAAAAACAGAATCTGCCTTTGGTGACTCCATCAAGGAAAGAAGCATGACAAGGAATTGGCACCGAATTGTTGTTACAATGCTTATTCAATGTTGAACTTCCACCAATCACTTTTCACTTTCAGGGCATCATAATTGATAAAATTTTAAGGAGGCTTGTTTGATGAATATGATTTTGAATTTAAACTGCTCCATCACTTCTTTGCTTTACTGATAAGAGTTTCCATGCAATGCCGATGCTTCTGAAAGTACCAATTTGTCAGCCTTTGTAATTTAAATGAAAAATGCCTTTGCAGACCCCTGTGGTCTGTTATTCAGCCTTGCCAGTCTGATACCAATGCTGTATATTTTCAAGACTTTAAACGTATCAAAGATAGACTGTGTGACAAATTCTGCAATACAGCTTCTAGCTCAAAGTGATCTAGTTTACAAACTGATGACGTGAAAAGTAAGAAATGAGTGAAGTTTTCTTAGTTCACAGCTTCACACAGGTTCATGTGACTATGCATTATAATTCTTTTTAATTTTACTTTATAATTAATGGCTAAGATATTTGTCAATGCAGATTTGTGTGTATACAGACCCTGATACATGGCAGCTCATGGGTAGGTAGTACATGCCATTGTTTCCTCTTTTCAGTGTCAAAGACCTCATGTCTAAATTATATTTGTGCTTAATTTCGAGGTCTTTTTGTTGTTGTTATAAACATATTCTGATTTGATTTATTTATGTGCAGGAAAAGAACATGCACTATTGATTTGCAATCATCGTAGTGACATAGATTGGCTTGTGGGGTGGGTTTTAGCTCAGGTTTGATATTGAGTCCTCTGTTATTAAGATAGATTAATTGATCTGTGTGAAGTCTAAGGAAGCAGTCAAGTTTTATGGTTTAGCATTTATATGGAGTGTGGGTTCATCTATTATTTGTTGTCCTTTTGATTCAAAAGCCATTTTGTAGTATTTTAATTTATAATACCTGAACAGTTCTTGATGATTGTTGGGTTGTTTATGTTGCTGCAGTACTTTGGTTGCCTTGGGAGTGCACGTGCTATCATGAAAAAGTCAACAAAGTTTCTTCCGGTGAGTACTTGGATGGATGGCAATATTGGCATGTATACTTCATGACATCATGTCATATAAGACATCAATACTATTAAAATGTAAAACGCCTGACTACATGATTAAAAAAATCTCTGTTTTTTAGTCATGTAGTCTATTCCTATTTTCTACCATTCCCTGCTCGGTCATGGTAATTGGGTGCACTATTCCTGGTTCCTGAAGGTCTTGCTGTTAACATGTATATATGGTAATTATATTTTATTAATAGTAAGGTCTTGTCTAAGTGGTCTATATATGTAGATTATTGGCTTTCCATGGACACTTTTATATGTAGCCATTCTACTTAAGCTGTTTCTTAGACTAGTTTATGTGGCTGTTAAATGCCGGGCTTTGTTGAATTGAATTTTTGATGGAATATCTAGGGGATATCATAAAGACCTAAGACTAGAACGTTATCACAAAATTGAGATTCATACAAAATAACTCATGTACAGTATAATGCATAATAAAGATGCTATGGTTGCGTGCAGAACACCATCTCTATCTTCTCCACCTGCCTTACAATTCTCAAATCTCGTCTTTGCAATTTATCAATTTTTTAATTAGGCAGTTTGCTTTTTAATCTTCATATTTTACAAATGCTATATGCTTTTTGTACAGAATCTTGACTCTTGGTCGGTTTCCATTCTGTTCTACACAGATAAATGGCAGGTTATAATTTTTTGTCCCTGGAACAAGAGGTACATCATGTGATCAAAGTTGGTGCAATATAAAAAAAATGATCAGAACTTATGATGTGTTTAATGTCCAAGTTGCTAGAGTACGTGGGTGCAGGGATGTGTGTGGGGTTACGTGGAGATGCATCACATAAATTTTAGAAATGTTAAAAAAAACGGAACCAAAATTTTTTTAAAACAGTAAAATATAAAACATAAAATAATGATTATTAACAAATGCTATAATAAGATTCAAGTCAGTGAGAGGATTGGTCGATATGATGTAAAAATGGAATTAAATAAAAACTCAAATTTAAACATGAAAATTCGTTTTCGGCCTTGGCCCACTGAGAAAAAATGTTTTTGACTGCCTGCTACTGCTGCCATAGTCAAGAATCTACTGCTGTTGCCGCTGTCAACATTTTATGTTGTGAATTTTTGAGGGGGATGTCCCTTCTAACATGGTACTTCCCCTGATTTTGGGTTTTGTGGTGTGGGGATGTCTCCTCGCAATGAAGGGGATGCCCCCAGTTGTTGGGATTGTTTTCTTACCTGTCCTGGGTATGCGGGATTTGTCCTTGGGATGGGAAGATGTCTCTTGGCAAACCAGTTATAGGACACAAACTTGCCATTGGGTTTTTTTTTCATTCTCATAACTTTGAATGAATATACATGGGGAACTGCGAACACAGTCAAGAATGTATTACTGTTGTTGCTGTCAACATTTTTGGTTTTGAGGGGAAGTCTTTTGTAACATGGCACATCTCCTGATTTTAGGTTTTGCAGTGTTGGGATGTCACTTGCCAAGAAAGGGGATGTCCCCAGATGTCGGGGATGTTTTCCTACCTGCAAAATGTCCCTGGGATGGGGACTTGTCCCTTGGAAACACAGGTTAAAGGATACTAAAACTTGCTTTTGGAATTGTTGATTGCATTCTCAAAACTTTGAGCGAATGTACATAGGGAGAACTCCTTTTAAGTAGAGAAAAACATTACATGATAGTGCCACTTGGCTTCTCCTAATAATCAAGAAGCTTACATGCAATTAATTCTATATTGAAATTTGACACTTACCCAATTTGTCCCTTCATTATACCTTTCAGGTGGAAATATGTAGTTTGTGCTATGATTATGCTTCATATTCAGGATACAGCTTCAGAAGGGTGGGGAATATGAAAATTATATGACATAAGTGAGGGATGCTGGAGAATTTGAACTTCGAAATTTAAGTTAAAAAGCTAAGACTTATTAACAAATTTGTATGTAGACTTGACAAAGGAATCAACAGAAAAAGATGCAAGGGAGAATTCGAGGTATCTCTCTTTCAGATGGGTCTTGAAATGAACAATAACCATTTTGTTGATGGTTCTCTTCTTTCGGTGCACTTGGATCAGAACTCAGTGGGAGCTACTAGTGGTTGCTTGGATACTTTCTATAGTGCTTTTGGGGAAGTGGTCAGTGAACGGAAAACAGACTATTGGTTGGTTGGGCTTGAGCATCCTCCAGCTTGGATTTCGCCTTTATGGAATTGCGTAAAGCTTGGAGTGATTGTTAGCTATCATGGGATTCCATTTGGTACTGGTCTCTTAGTTGTTGATATGTGGAACTGGTGTCTAGAGTGGTTGGTTGCAGTCCAAGCTTTTGCTCTGGTAGTATAAAGATCTTCCCTTAGTTGGTAAGCTTATAGTGGTCTCTCGGGTTCTCCAAGCCTCCCACATTTACTATGTCTCTTGTTGGCTCTTGAGTAGGGTGCAATTCAAGAGATTGGAGCAGATCCTTAGGTTTTTCTCTTTGGTTCAAGTATGGTGGTGAGTGAGCTCCTCCTATGGTTCCTTGGGAAGTTTGCAATATGCCTAAGGAGGAAGGTGGCCTTGGCCTTATTGATGTGGCAATGCAGGATTGCATCTTAGTTGCAAAATGAATAGTCAGCTGCCTATAAGGGCCTGCCCCATGGCAGATCCCCTTGTGTTATCAGTTTCAGTCTACCCAACAGTTACTCTTGATCCAAGGCCCTTTTGGGTTATATGATATCATCTCATAACCTCAACTCTTTATGGTGTGGGAGGCTTGGAGGTTTGTCAGTCCTTTGGTCAGATGGAACTTTTTTGGGAATCGTGCAGGATTTGTTTGGCATGGAACTCCATCTAGAGTTGGGTGCTCAGGGGTATAGAAATTTCTGCATTCTTTGACTTTTAATGCAAAACAGAAATTTCACCTCACAAGGAGGTTTCTTAGATCTAGTCCCTGTGAACTTCAGCCTTAGGGCTGCTCTGAAATGTTAATTTACAGCAGCAAACAGAGGACACTATTTCATCTCACTTCAACTTAACACTCTAGGCAGCCCAAAAGAAAAAATACCAAACATATGTCAACAAGTTTCAGCCCTTAGGGCACACTTTTCCAAGCATAAACCAGATCTAAAATTACTTTAATTACAGCAGATTCACAGCAGTAAATCTGCTCTATTATCTTCAAAATGTATGTTAAATCACATGATTTCAGCCATATGTTATGTAAATTCAGCATATGAACAAGCGCTGGAAATTGGCAAATCAAGAAGACAATGCACGCTGAAAATCAAATCTGCAATTACACAATTTTGGACAGTTGGAAACTTTATATATATATATATATATATATATATATATGAAGTACATTTGCATACTCACAGCTGATCATAAGCTGGTAAAATTCTTCCATCTCTCCAAAACCATAGGTAGGAAACCATGAAAACCCTAGCCACCACCAAAGATCCACAAAAAGCAAGCATCAATATTGGCAAGTCCTCCTTGGATTCAACAAGCTTGTATCACACAAGCTTTCCATGCTAGCATGATTGTCTTTCTTAGGGTTTGCCAACCGTAACCATGTTGCATCACACAAGTACATGGCAAGACTACTCTATTTATAGCCTCCAAATCTACATGTCCATCCTAGGGTTTGAGTCCTCAAATCCTAGGTCTTTAACTCTTGCATCAACACAAACACCAAGACCTCATGGAACATCAAGAATATAATAACCGAGTCTTCTTCCAAGTAAGGCATCACACCAAGCTCATGATTCATCAAGTTCATCTCTCCATGATCTTGCACTAGTCTTACATCCCAAAAGAACAAGGCTCCTAAACCGTGCAAGGTATTTTCTCCATTCTCCATGTCTTCTACTAGGGTAGAAACCCTAGTGCTACAACAAAAGCATCGAGAACCATCATCACCTTCAATGTCATGTTCTTCTCTAGGGTTTATATGCATAGCTCAAACCCTAGCATCACAAGAGAAAATTGTAGCATCTCACAAGAGCAATCTCTCCTAGAACATTCAAAACGTCTCTCTCTCTCTCTCTCACCTTGTCTTCTCTTAGGGTTTTTTCATGAACTCTAGCATCTTGCTCCACACAAGACTTCTTCTCTTCACCTAGGGTTTCCTCATGGACCTTAACGTCTCCAAGACAAGTACAAAGAAGAGTACAATGTTGATTAATAAATACAAAATCTCTCTCCTCCCTTATATACACAAGTAGGTGAGGGAGTCTAACATAAAATAAGGACATGTGTCCATACTAGAAACCAACGAGGCAACCCCACATAAGCGCTCTACAATACAATGATACATATGTGTCAAACTAGGGTGTATCCAATCCCCAATGTGAAACGCCCTCCAAGCATGATCCTCCATGGGCTCAACACCCCTCCTCCAAGATGGTGCGCTCTCCAACTTCTTGTTAGTCCAATGCTCCCTCTTCCATTGTGGTCTACTATCCAAGTGTCCTCATGCAAGGTGCTCCTCTTCTAATTGTATGCTAGATGTCCTCTCATGTGCCGAATGCTACTCTCATGCATGTCAATGTGGTCACTAAGCTCCATTGCTCCTCCTCAACATATGTGTTCAGGTCCATCACCAACCTCTATGAAGTATGCTCCCTAGCCCAAGCATCCTCAAGTCAAGTGTCCAACCTCCAAAGTATATATCAAATGGTCCCAAGGTCAAAGGGCTAAGTGCCTCCCTCCAAGTGCCTGACGCTCCTCCTAGGTAGGTATCTCCACTAATCGAGCAACTGACTCCCCCATTGTGTGCACCCAATGGGTTAGTCATCATGCCAATTAGGGTAACAACCTCCTAGGTAAGGGTGCCATGCCAACACTCTAATCAAGGTCAAGCATCCACCCAAACTGAGCCATCCATATGTCCATGAAGCATCACCAAGGGGCTAGGAGACATAGTGCTCTCCTTGCAAGGTGAAAAAACTTTTGGAGTAACCCCAAAAGCTAAGAAGGAGCAGTGTATTTCTGAGTGCCCCAGATTTCAGGCACACAGGTTGGTATGAAAGGGATTTTCTTTTGGAGGGCTCTTTGGGACTTTGCATCCAGGGATTGAAAGGATTGGAGAGAGGTAGCTCATCAGAAGGCTCTTCTGTTCTCTGATAAGCCAACCATCAAAGACATTATGGGATTGCTTCCTCTTGAGGAACAATATAAAGCTGAATACAGATATGCAAGGTTCTTTTCAGAGGGATCGGGATTGGAGATTTGGGAAGCTGATTCAGTAGTATGATACCAAAAAACTTTACTTTCTTCTACATTGGAAGCACCCTTTATCTCCTATGTTGAATGCTAGATGGACATTGTTTGACCTTGAGGTGAGGTGGATTCACTGGTTGCACAGTGTTTGGTTGATTGGACTCAGTTGCAAGCACTGAGTTTTTGTGTGGTTAGTTGTTTACCGATGGCATCCCTCCAAAGCCTCTCTTGCTAAAAGTGGGTTGATGGATGACCTTTGCCTATGTTGCAACTGCTTAGAGACCTTCAAACACATTTTATGGGAGTGCAAGTTTGCTAGAACTCACTGGAGATACATTTAGGATTGTCATTTAGTGCTGCTTCAGGGACAGCTTCATTGGCACACAACTCCTTTTGGTGACTCACAGTCCTTGGTCCTATCTCTCTTCATGGGCATTTGGGGCTGTCTTCGGATTACAACCTTATTTACAATCTGGAAGTTAAAGGTGCAATAATATTTTCTCCGATGAGGTCAGTTCAATCTGTTCTTTTTGTCACTTTTTGCAAGAAGTGGTGTGTATGCAATTGTCTGCCAAAGGCTATCTTCTGATTAAGGATGCCAAAAAATCAGATGCTTTAGCTTTTTCTGAGTTAATTGCTGCCCTAGTAGCCCTTAGTAAGAGGATATAAGATTCCATTGTATATACCCTTCCGTTTTCTTTTTTCATCTTTTTGGTAAATTTTCTATTGTTCATATAAGAAGTATTATTAAAAAAAAAGGATGACAATAGAAAAAGTGCAGACTGAGTTCGAGGAGTTGAAAAAGAAACCCGAGACAAATGATGCACGATGACAATTTTGATTTTTGTAAAGGAGTGCATGCACAAACATTAGCACACTGCAATGGAGAATAATAAATGTTTATATTAATGCTGCGACCAAAGGACATTAGAGGGCTTGTTTTTACTGGATTTGAATGAGGAATTTCCAAGGTAATTTTCGGTGTGATTCTGGAGGAGATTGATGGTTTTGCATGATGAAGATGATCTTTCACATGATTTCACTGATGGAGTAACACTCTCATGTGTTTTCTCTCAGCTGTTACTGTTAATTTTCTCTGAAAATCAGAACCTAGTTGCAGATTTACATAAGTAAAAAACAGAACTGAACTTTTTAACTTAAAATTCTGAACATGCTGATTTTCTTAACATTCTAATGCAGCGGAAATAAATAGATAAAGACACAAGCATTGACACACATAAAACACAGTGATTTTTTGCTCAAATGACCCCGGAAAAACCCAACTGGGAAAACCGGTCTTTTGCTTGATGATTTTTTCTATTTCAGGAAAGAGGGCAAACTCATAAATTTTACACCTGCTGTTCTGAAACTTGTCTGAGGCAAAAACTCTACCTTCAGCAATCTTACAGCCTTCTTCCTCACCCAAACTTCTCATAGCCTGGCTGCTGGTGCACCGTACGACCTGTACGGCTCTGCTGTATGACCCAGGCTGCGCGACCCTCCTTCTGGGCGCACCCTACAGACTGTACAGCCTGCTGGCACGGCCAAGAATGGGCTGGTTTCCTTGCTGGGCGCAGAAGGTAAACTGGCTGAGCAGAAGATGGAGGCCGTACGGTCCCTTCTCCTCTTGCTGAAGCTTGCTCTGATGCTGAAGCTGCTCTCTTTGTTGTAGATGCAGCTTCACCAAGTCGACTTGTGCACAATGAGTCTCCAAAACCCTATTTCTTCCTTAGCAATTTGATTTGGGCCCACCAGTCATCTCAATGGCTGAGATTAGATCTGAATGGAGGGCTCAGATCAAATGCTTTTTGACTATATGAAAAATTGATTTTTCCTAAGTCACCTAAGTGTAGAAAACATAAATTAAATTGGGCCCCTCTTGGTGGGTCCCCTTGCTAGATTTGGTGCACCTCCAAATCTAGTGAACCCTTCCATCTCTAACTCCAGTTCTAACACTCCCTCTTAGAGAGGAAGGTATTCTGCAGTACACCAAGTTTATCGCCGAAGTACACAAAGCTTGACCTTGGCAATGCCTTGGTCAAAATATCTGCTGTCTTCTCTCTTGTTGGTAAATACCGGAGTTTAATCTTTCCCTTCTGAACATAGTCTTTGATGTGATGGTTCCTGATCTCGATGTATTTGGAGCAGTCATGAAACATCGGATTTTCAGAGAGCTTAATGCAGCTCTGATTATCACAGTGTATGACTGTGGGCCCCAAACCCTGACCAAAAAGTCCTACAAGTAGCTTCCTCAACCAAATAGCCTCGCAGGCAGCCATATACTCGGCCTCGACTGAGCTCTGTGCAACGAATATTTGCTTCCTGCTGAACCAGGAAACAATTGCTGACCCAATACTGAAAGCACACCCTGAAGTGCTTTTTCGATCAATAGAACCCCCTGCCCAATCAACATCGGTGAAGCCCTGAAGCTTCACGCCATCAAACTGTCTGTACCATAAACCATAATCTGCTGTGCCTGGGAGATATCATAACACATGCTTAGAAGCAACCCAATGTAGCCTGGTGGGCTCTACCATGAACTGGCTCAGCTGGTTAACTGCAAAACATATGTCGGGCCGTGTGTTAGTGAGATACATCAACGACCCTATGAGCTGCCTGTATAAAGTACCGTCGACCCTCTCGGCTCTGCTAGAGTCCACCTTCTTCCAATTGGTGACTAAAGGAGTGGCCATGTCCCTGCAATCCTGCATGTGAAATATCCTTAGAATTTACTCTGCATATCTTCCTTGTCCCAAGAAGGTCTCACCATCACCTTGCCAAACCCCCAATCCAAGGAAATAGTGCATCAACCCTAAATCCTTCATCACAAACTCACATGCAAGGTCTTCCTTGCAATTCTGAATCAAGCTATCTGCTCCTGTCAATATCAAGTCGTTTACATAAACACAAGAATGAGAGGTTTCCCCTCAACCACTATGTAGTAGAGGTTTGGATCTGCCTCACTCTTAGTAAAGCCCAATCCGAGAAGGTAGTTGTCAATGTGGGTGTACCAAGCCCTTGGTGCCTGCTTGAGCCCATAAAGAGCTCTCTTCAGCCTACAGACATGCGTGTCTCTGCTGAAGGTCTCAAACCCCTCAGGCTGCTCCACATAAATCTCCTCCTCAACCATTCCGTTAAGGAAAGCAATCTTAACGTCCATCTGGTGGACTTTCCACCCCATCTGTGCTGAGATAGCCAATATAACTCTGATAGACGAATACCGCGCAAGAGGTGCAAATGTCTCATCATAGTCGATCTCTTCGACCTGTGAGAACCCCTTGGTCACAAATCTGGCCTTGCATTTCTCCACGCTCCCATCAACCCCCTGTTTGATCTTATAAACCCAATGTGAGCCAACCATAGATTTTCCCTCTGGTCTGGGCACTATCTCTAACACATTATTGCGCATGAGAGCGGAATATTCCTTTGCCATGGCATCTCACCAAAGCTACCGGGAAGCTGCCTCCTTATAGGAAGAAGGCTCCGAGTCTATCAACTTAGTCATAAGTGCTCTGTTTGAATGTAGAGGTGGGAGGCCCAACTCTCTCCTGAGCCTCTCTGATCAACTGATCTTCCCACTTGGCTCGTCTTCTCCTTGAACTGGGAGTCACTGGTCGGATGGTTTCCAGATGATCCTCTCTCTCCTCCTCAATCTTCTCCTCATCATGCTACTTGGCCCGTCTCATTGCTGGTTGAATAGGTGTCTGAGGGGCTGGCTGAGCCTCCTGCTCCTCATCCTTTGCTGTTGTCTGCTCATGCTCCAAGGACTTCCTGAGAGCCTTATCCTCCTCAAACCTGAGATCACGCCTGATCACTGTCCTCCTAAGTGCTGGCACATACACCCTGTATGCCTTGGTTGTCTCGTTGTAGCCTACAAATATGCCCTTTACTGCCGTGGGCTCCAGCTTCTTCTTGCTCTCCGAAGGTACATGGCAGTGAACCAAACTGCCAAAAATCCTGAAGTGAGAAACGCCAGGCTTCTTGCCTGTGAAGGCCTCCTCCGGTGTGGCCCTGCCTATCACCTTGTGCAGACTCCGGTTCTGTAGAAACACTGCAATGTTGCATACCTCAGCCCAGAGAAACATGGGCAGGCCCTGGTCATGCAACATGGCCTTAGCAACACCCACTATGCTGCGGTTCTTGCGCTCAACTACCCCATTCTGCTGAGGATTATGGGGTGCAGTGAACTCTCTCCTGATTCCCTCTTTGGCACACGAGTCACTGAAGGGGTTGGAGATGTACTCCCCTTCGTTATCCGACCTCAAGGCCTTTATCTTCTTGCTGGTCTGATTCTCAACTAAGGCCTTGAACTCTACAAACCTAGACAACACTTCATCCTTGTTTTTCATGAAAAATATCCAAGTTTTACGAGAATGGTCATCAATAAAAATAACATAATACTTGAATCCATGAAGGGATGGAGAAGAGAATGGTCCAAAAATGTCCAAGTGAATCAACTCCAATATGCCCTTGGCTCTGTCATCTTTGCTGGGATAGGAAGTCTTGGCATACTTGCAAAGAGTGCATCCCTTGCACACCTCATGAGAATCCACGTTGCATGGTGGAAGTCCTGTGGCTATCTCCCCCAAAATTTTCATCGCCCTATGGTGCAAATGACCCATACGCCTATGCCATAGCTCTGCTAGCTCATGGCCTTGCTGGCTGTCCTTCTTGCTGTTCAAAGCTGTAGCAGCCCCACAATGAAGCTTGTAGAGGGTTTTCTCCCTAACTCCAATCTGCACTGTTGTCTTGGAGTTGGGGGGTTTCAAGAGGACCCTCTTCTTGCGAAAGAACACTTCATAACCCAAGTCTTCAAGCATTGAAATAGACACCAGATTTTTCTTCAGCCCTGGAACATATAGAACATCTCTGAGATAGAGAGGTTTTCTAGACTCCCTCTTAAACTTGACAACACCCATGCCTTGGGCTTGGTATTTGCCATTATCTCCCATCTCAATATTGAACAGCATGTCCTTTTCTGTTAGCTGGCTGAAATAGTTTTTGTTCCTAGTCATGTGGCATGAAGCCCCACTATCAATAAACCAGGTGCTACTAGTCACAGAGCTAGCCATACACACAATAAATGAGAAGTCCTCTTCAAAACGAGATGATAACTCCTCTATTTCTGCTGAGGTTGCATATTGGCCCTTCTTGCACTGAGGACACTTAGTGGCAGAATGCCCAAGCTGATGGCACTGAAAGCACTTTACTTTGTTGAGGTCTTTCTTGGGTTTTCCATGTCCCTTTGAGCTGGATTCGGCCCCTCCTGAGCCCTTCTTGCTTCTGGCTTTGCCCCCTTTACCAGCTAGTGCGAAATTCTCCTCATCAACTTCTTGTTTCATATGAGACCCAGATCTGGTCTGCTTCCTAATCTCTTCCTGCACGCAGTCACTCCATAGCCGTTCCCAATTTGGGAGCTTTTCTCTGCCACTCACTGCATCTATGAAGTTTTCCCATGACTTGGGAAACCCCAATAGTGCAAAACTGACCATATCTCTGTCTGGGACTGTTTCCCCTACCCTTGCAAGTTCGTCCTTGACTTGGGTAAATTTGGTGACGTAGGAAACCACTGATTCGGACTTTGCCATCTTGATATTTCTAAGCTTATCTCTAAGCACAAGCTTCCTAGCTTCACTCGTGTCTTGGTACAATGCTATAATGGCTGTCCACATCTCCTTTGCTGTCTTTTTGCCTGCAAGGTGAGGTATGATGTGGTCCTTGACTCCCTCAAGGATAATCTTTTTAGCTTTAGCATCCTTCTCGCTGTGCTGGGCCAACTGCTGAGGATCTGCTGGAGTGGTTGGTGGGTTGTCCACAAATTCCCAAACTCCCTACTCCTAAAAAACAACTCCAATTCTTTCTCTCCAAGAGTAGAAATTGGAGGCCCCATCAAGACGGTCTTCAAACCTCAACCCCACGTAGACCATTCTTCTGTCCAAGGGCGCAGACTCTGATTTGTCTTGCTAGAGACCCTAGCGCACCAGCTGGGTCGAACTCTTTGGCTGAAAACCTGTTCCTGAAGCTGAAACAATGAATGCTGGTCTTTAATCAGAGGTAAGGCTCTGATACCATGTTAATTTCTCTGAAAATCAGAACCTAGTTGCAGATTTAGATAAGTAAAAAACAGAACTGAACTTCTTAACTTAAAATTCTGAACATGCTGATTTTCTTAACATTCTAATGCAGCGAAAATAAATAAATAAAGACACAGGCATTCACACACAGAAAACACAGTGATTTTTTGGTCAATTGACCCTGGAAAAACCCAACTGGGAAAACCGGTCTTCTGCTTGATGATTTTTATTATTTCAGGAAAGAGGGCAAACTCAGAAATTTTACACCTGCTGTTCTGAAACTTGTCCTCGGCAAAATATCTGCCTTCAACAATCTTACAGCCTTCTCCCTCACCCAAACTTCTCACAGCCTGGCTGCTGGTGCGCCGTACGGCCTGTACGGCTCAGGCTGCGCGACCCTCCTGCTGGGTGCACTGTACGGACTGCTGGCACGGCCCATAATGGTCTGGTTTCCTTGCTGGGCGCAGAAGGTAAGCTGGCTGAGAAAAAGATGGAGGCCGTACGGTCCCTTCTCCTCTCGCTGAAGCTTGCTCTGATGCTGAAGCTGCTCTCTCTGCTGTAGGTGCTCTCTTCACCAAGTCGACTTGTGCACAATGAGGCTCCAAAACCCAATTTCTTCTTTAGCAATTTGATTTGGGCCCACCAGTCATCTCAATGGCTGAGTTTAGATCTAAATGGAGGGCTCAGATCAAATGCTTTCTGACTATAGGAAAAATTAATTTTTCCTAAGTCACCTAAGTGTAGAAAACATAAATTAAATTGGGCCCCTCTTGGTGGGTCCCCCTGCCAGATTTGGTGCACTTCCAAATCTAGCGAACCCTTCCATCTCTAACTCCAGTTCTAAAATTACATCATGGAGGTAAAGCACCATATCTCAGTCTTAGTCCAGCATGTTGATTGGCCAGTTCTGTTTCATGTTCAACAGCATGAACAACATCATCATTACTGCCTATCTCCCGAATCCTGAAGATAACTTATAAAAGTTCAGTGCTCAATAGTGGTAAGTAAACTGCCCCACGAGAAGTTTTTCTAGTGTCTAAAATAGGCAGTGGACCCATTGCTTTTTTCTTGTGCAACAGCATGAGGAGTGTTATTCATAAAAAAGGCGCTGTAAGCATTAAAACATATCTATTTGTTTAAGTAAAGACTGCCAATTATGAAAAGGAGGGCACTTCTGTTAGAGAGGAACACATTTAGGCAGGAAAAAGACACTGCTATTCTTGTCTTTAGGAAGTTGCTGCTGTTATGAGGATGATGTACTGTTTTTAGGAGAGAAGCACTGGGAATAGTAACTATTTCTAAGAGATAAAGGTGATGCTTTTTAAGGGCTTTAGTTGCTGATGTTTTTGGCAGAAAAGCACTGACGTATCTAGAAGGGTGGGCACGATCTTTCCTTGCACACAACTGTTATCATTTTGTGTATTTAGTGCTGTTTGGGCTTGAGTTAAGCACTGCCTTTCATGCTGAATTTAACCATGCTTTGTGCCAAAACTATTTCTGTTTTTGTTAATGGATAAGACAAGGAAGGGCGCTACTGTTTGGTCTTTAAATTCAGGATACGAGCAAGTGAAAAGAGGAGCTGTCTTTTGTATTAAAAATAGTGTTGCTTTTCCCTGATTTGAAACTTCATATTTTGGAAAGAGAAGGCCGCTTTTGTGCAAGTTTTGAGTAGATTTTTTTTGATAAAAGGGGCCTTGAGGCAGCTGGGAAAAACTATTGGTGATTCTTCAGTCCTTTCCCCATTTCTTGCCTTTCCATGTCCATACTTCACACTTCCTGTTCCTTTCATGTCAAGTCCTTGAGTTCATTTCAGATTTGGTGTTGTTGTCTCCTGCTCATTGTTCATGTCATTGTATCTGTGAGTGGTGCGAAGATATAGTGCTTGAGCAGTGACTTTATGTCCCGTCAAGTTCTTGTGTGGTGTCATTTTGATATTATCAGAATCTGTATTAGCAGCTTTGTTGATATTATCATGGTGGCCAATTTCCTTGTGTTGAATGTATGCATTGATTTGGTATGAAATATTTTGAATTGATCAACTTTGAGTTTGTACTGCTTGCCTCGTCATTTTTATTGTACTTTATGACTCCATACCCATTAGAGTTAAGGCACCAGTCAAAATTTGATTTAAAAGAATAATTAGTCCGCTGTGTTAAAGTATCTATCTGCTGGTCTAGAGCATTTGTGTTGCAGATCTGCAAGTATCTGTTGTAGATCTTAAGTAGTTTGCAGCAGATTTATGAGGTTTAGGGGCTGATTTGACATATTTAATCCTAAATCTGAATTTTGCAGCGCATATTGTTAGGGGTGTTGCTGCCTTTATACACACCTCGGGTAGCGTGGAAAAATCTTCAATCCACTGGGTGTGTCCTTGGGGGCAAGTCTTGAGTCAAGGTGCTGTCACCTGATCCTCAAATTAAATCTAAGCACAATTATAATCTAAGGCTCAAATTAAATCTAAGCACAATTAGAATCTAGGAGTTTATTGCAACAAGAACAATGTAACAATAAATCAATCTACACTAGCAGCATATATCATTCATTCACTATGATTGCTTATGAAAAAGATACTCAGAGCATAAGCGATACTTGCATGAAAGATAATGAAAATAGATACTGATATTTGCAAGTAAATAACAATAAGCAATAAAATACTTCAAGATAAAGGAAATGCTTGACTTTATGAATGCTTGAAGTAAATGGATTTAAAAGTAAAAGTAATGAGACTAGTGCCAAATATTGCAAGATATATGTAATGCCACCGAAATGAAGATTGCAAAGTGAATTGTCCTTGTAAAATTTTAGTTAGAGTCGATTAGATGGAGTGGTTGTTGTGAGTGCAAGCCACTATGTGCGATGTGTGCTAAGTGTTGCAAGAAAAGTAAATCTAATCTACAGTTGGCCTCTAAGAGGCTATCCCATAGATTGGAGGCTGAGCTTGCCGGATGTCCAACAGAGAGAGTATCCCTCTAACTTCACACACAAGCTCAAGATACTGCTGGATGTCCAACACGGGGAGAACCTAGATCTCAAATTTCCTGTCTGACTTCACACAGTTTCTCTTGCCTTTCCAAACAAGCAATAGAAACTTAAAGATTTCCCTAATTAAAACTAATCCACACTGACTAGCCCCAGTTCTGATGAGTTCCCAGGATCGAGCTAGGCTCGCAAGGGTTCAGAGCATACTACGGGGAGTTGAGGGGAAATGTTTATTTGCCAAATTGAAATAACAGAAAGTAAATACCAAAATCAAACTAATCTAGCAAATAAATCTAACTAAGTTAATCTAGAAATTGAAATCTAACTAACTAACTAAGAAATTGAAATCTAATCTAATGTGTTGCAGTGCTTGTGATACGTTTTAAGGTTAATTTTAGCTTTCCCTTTAGGTGTGAGTTGTAAACTTGAAGCAAAATAACCAAGATAAAGCAATCACACAATGACACCGTTTCCCCCTAAGGGGATTGAAGAGTGGGGACTAGGTGGCCCACTTATTTTATTGATGATATTTACAATGCTCTTTGGGAAATGCTTGTGGTCCCTTATATAGGATAAGACCACTAAGCTTACAAGTTTTCCAATGTGTTTATTGAAGTATGGGGTGCTTCTGGGGGTCCCGAATGCTCCGATTCCGCCAAAATCTGGTAGAGTCTCCCCTTGTTTATTCACCAACCTGCAAAAAACAGCAAGTGAAAGAGATCAAATAGCCCTCAAAACACTTAGAAAGTGTCTTTGGATCATAAAAATTTAAAGCCCAAAACTTGCAGAAATTTTCTAAGTAAAAAATGAATCTAACTAGTAAATTACAACACTAAAGCAAGCCTAAATATGAACTCTTTTAGTGACTTTTGTTTTCTGTTCAAAACAGCAAACAAATGAGCACTTAAATTGCTTGATTTCACAATGAAAGAACTTCTAAAACAATCAATTTTTAGCCTTGAAAAATCTAAATGAAGTATTTGCAAAAAGAGTGATTATTTTGCTTTAGATCTAGCTTTTAGATGAGGAAATGAAACTTGGATCTAGATCTAAATAGTATTCATGCAACAATAGAAACTGAATCTAACTTTTTCAATTGGATCTAGATCTAATAAAGCATACAAAATGAAACTAACCAAAGAAATATTGAACTTTTTGAAGGAGAGAAAATATAAGCTTGTGCTTGGAACTTCTTGTGCAATGGGGTCCTTTGGTGGAATAAGGAGGGATCTTCTTCAAAATCTTAGAGGAAAGGTATAATCAAGCTAGATCATCCAATCCTCCAAATGAGGTTTCCAAAGCTTCATACACTTGCAAGAAATTAGTTAGATAGTGGTATCACCTACAAAAGAGACTCAATAGCATTATTGGTTAAGAAAAACGAATAAAGCATATATAAATCTCTTGAATAGATAAATAATAAGATCACTAATGCAAACTAGCTTAGCAATCTTATCCTAATGAGTAATAGTACTCCTAAAAGGCCAATTTTAACACAATTGCACAAGAAGAATAATAGAACAAGTTCACCTCATAAGCATTTGCATCCATACACTATCCAAGCCATCAATACGACCTCCAAAGTCTTCTTTTATTCCAAATCAAAAAGAGTATTACATCGATAGTACAACAACAAGTCAAGAGAAACTCCCATTAACCCAACCAATGGGGAGATGACTTGCTTAAAGAGCCATTTGGGTGATAATCCCAATGCAAGGTCGAATGCCACATGGAGGAGGGCACACTTCATCTTGAGGGCGAGTGGCAATGAGAGAGGGAGTTGGTTTGACACCTCTCCACTTGAGGGATGACTCACCATTCATGAGTGAGAGATGTGGGAGAGGAGAACTCACCACATGTGTGAGGTAGGAGGAGAGGGCAAGTCATCCCTCTTGGGATTGACGCCCCTTCTCTAGAATCCGCCATGTGTGCAATCAAGGTCGAGTAGCAAACTTGGGATCTCCTCCCATGGACAACTCAACAACCTATTTGCCTCCCTTCTCAAGTTAACTCACCACTTCTCAATTGACTCAAGTCATGTAAGAAACATGTCCCCAACATGTTTCCTCAAATATAGGCTTGCTGTTTTTTTATTATTTTTTTTCCTTTTATTTGACTTTTTTTGAGAGAAAGTGGGTTTAAGTGATTAAATAATCACTATTTACCCTCAAAAAAGTGTTAATTTAGGTAAAGTGGGTATTATGGATGTGAAAACGAATATCCCCAAGGCATATTATGCCTCCTAGTACCACTTTCCTAACCTATGACTTTTTTACAATTAAAAATTTCCTTTTTGCGGGAAATTTTTTATTAACTGAAAACAATAAAAAATCCTAGGGGGGACTTGGCGCAATTTCTATATGACTCAAATTTAATGGCTAGCATGGTAATATACAGTTGACACTAGACTTATATTTTCCAAGCTAAGGCCTAACCATCAGTACACACTCCAGCTTTGGAGGAATTGAGTGAAAAAACTCAAAAATTATAACTCACTTAAAAATTAATTCAAGCAAGAAATAATTAATAAGTAAAAAAAACACTCTAGAGTTATGCACTCATGATTCAGTCTTAGGAGGCTAAGCCTCTTACAAATTCATCATGCTAGACACATTTTATTACAATGCCCCATGGGGGGATGGAAATGTGGTAAAAAGAAAAAGTGGCCAAATTGGCCAGCTGGACTTCTGAACTCTGATTTTGAACACATCCATGTTCAAACTTTGGCGGTTCAATTGCAAGTCCATCCTACTGCAACTTGGTGGATAACAAGGGGTACCCCCTGGATCAGCAAGCATTAATCTTGAAGACTCAAAAGGGTTGAAACTTAATATTCCTAACCCTAAATGCTGTTTTGCACATATATAACTCAAAAAATAAGAACAACAAACATTTTTTCATCCTGGGATTTAAAAATTGAGATGAGATTCTCCTTGGAATTGATGTAGACTCCATTGGGGCACAGGCCCATATGTGATTGTTCCTAGGTTTCTTAGGAAGAGGCTCTCTTCTTTCTCTTAAATCTATTTTGTTAAAATTTTATTTCATTGTAAAACTTGTGGGGAAACCCAAGGGATGCTTCCCCACATTTGTGAATGGCATCCCTACTATACCTAGCGGTGCAGACTAGCACACCTAACCTAAAGGCTAAGGAGATTCGAACCGGGCACCTGCTGGCATGGAACTAGCCAAATGCCCAACAACACTGGCGACAACCAGTTGAACTAAACCCCTTGGGCTCTCTTATGTCTATCTATGGTAATTCTGGTGTTTATAAGTAATAGAAGTTGCATTTTCAAGAAAGGAAAGAAAAAAACACACATGAGAGCTGAAAACTGCTTCTGGTACTGATTTGAAGTTGGGATTCTTGTTTACAACTGTAGGCATCGTTTTCCAGTTGGGGGCAATGATTGTTTGCCATCTGGGCACCGTCTTCTTGCTGCGGACAGTGATTTCACAGTGGGCACCATTATCTTGCTGAGTGCATACTTTTTTGATCTGTGGGCATTATTTTGCAGCTGTTGCCATTGATTTTGCAGTGGTGGGCAGTAATATTCTGCTTTGTTGTTGTCATTTTCTTGTGATTTTGTGCAGTGTACACCATTTTCTTATTGCGAGCATCCCTTTGTTTCAATGTGGACACCATTTTGCAGCTACGGGGAGAGATTTCCTACACGACAAAGCTGATTTCTTGCTTTGAGAATCTGCTTTCTTGGTCTCCTTGATGATTGTATTATCATTATGTACTTATTGATTTTCAATTTTGTAAGGGCTTGGAGTTACACTCATAAGTTTTGGCTTGTGAATCATTTACTCAGAATTTCAAAATTTTGTAATTTTCAAGATTCATAATGTTCAAACTATAATGTTTATGAATGACATTGATGATTTGCTTGAGGCTTTTTGTAATGCATATATATACTATATTTTTTTACAAATTTTTATTTATATATGCATGTTATCTAATTGACACAACAAAACCCTGCATACCCTTTTTTTGGAGGTACATACTGGGTACTCTGTCCATACTGGAGATGTCCCTGTACCTGGGAGCATGCGACTTTTGTATTTTGGCTCTGCCTGTTTTTTTATTCCTGTTGGTGCAGTTGTAGAATTACATGCAGCTCAGGGATCTTGAGGAGCTGGTTTGTTTCTTTGTAGGCCACTTACCTTGACACACTTCTGTAGTGTGCGGGGGTCATTTTGGTTGATTTCTGATGCAGGCCATATGTTTTTGACTAAATGTTTTGGTGGTATTCGCTGCCCGTTCAAAATTTCAAGACCAAACCTTTCACCTGCATGACTCTGTGTTCTGTAAGGGGAATTTCTCTTAGTATGTTGGATGCTAGTCTATTTGTGCTTTTAAGACCACACATCTGCCCCACATGGCTCTCAGTATCTTGTAAGGTGATGCGTCTTAGTAGTTTGGTTCTATGATCTATGCTATTTTGAATGTGTCATTCATGTTGATTCTAGCTCTATGCAGCTTGCTGGTTTTAGTTTTGATAGTCACAGAAGTAATTGTTTTTGTGCCGTACACAAGTTAATTGGTTGTGCACCTGTTTTTGCTGCCTTTTTTCATAATATGCTACTTGTACTGTATTTCTATATTAATAGAAATTTGAAGCATATTTTGGAGAAGAGATTAAAACAATAGTTTATTAGTTTGAAAGTCTGGTAGTCTACATATTATTTGATTACAAATCATTATTGTCTTAGTATTTAAAATTTTTCTTTTGAAAATGATTTATTCAGGTGGTGGGCTGGTCAATGTGGTTTTCAGAATATGTGTTCCTGGAGAGAAATTGGGCTAAGGATGAAGCTACATTGAAGGTAATGGCAGGCTTACATTTTATGTCTGGTATTTGCTTTGATGATATTACACTTTGCATTGATTGAAATGTTATTTCAAGCTGCAGTCGGGCTTCCAGAGGTTGAAGGATTTTCCACGACCTTTTTGGTTGGGTCTCTTTGTAGAGGGGACACGCTTTACAACGGCCAAGTTACTTGCAGCTCAAGAGTATGCTGCATCTACAGGGCTTCCAGTGCCACGCAATCTGCTCCTTCCCCGTACTAAGGCAAGCAGAATAATTTCAGTTCTTGACAATCTAGGTTTTATGTTCCCCATATCTGAATGCAATAATTGGGTATTAGAGTGATGTTTACTAGTTTTGATTTATTCTAAGTTACCCGATATGTAGAAATGGGTACAATTTTCTGAAACGGAAATGCGCTGGAAACATGACCCCTCAAAAATTTGGAAACGGGGAAACACGATACACACACACACACACACACAATGTGCTATTATATAAATAACACATTATACTGAAACTTTGAAAGAAAGTGTTATGAATAAATGAGCAAGAACATTTAAATGACAAACATAAATGACAAGCAATGTTTCACCATTTGTTTATATTAGAATCCTCATCATTAGTATCACCCTTTGCCTCCTGTCTAGCCTTTGTATATATATATAGACACAATGTGCTATTATATAAATAGCACATTATATTGAAACTTTGAAAGAAAGTGTTATGAATAAATGAGCAAGAACATTTAAATGACATCAGTCCTTTACCTCTACCTCGGTCCTCCAGGGACATTAGTCATCACCATCCAGTTTTGATCAAATTGCCTATTCCAAGCCTTAAAATATGGTAGAAAAAGCTTAACATGCCTAATTAATGATTTTGGCTTGAGTGAAGGGTACATTTTTTCTAAGGCCATGACAGAGGAGTTCAGCAATCAATGCGACCAACATCGGGGTACATAAAGGGCGTGGTGCTCTTGATTAAATGTCAATCCCATACCCTCATGATGATATAATACGATGAAAATGCTGCACTCCTGCCAATTCTGAAAACTGTTTAGTTTGCTGAATTTTGAATGGGATATGAAATTCTATTTTCTCCATAAGAAGTCCGATGATGTTGGAACGACTCTCAAACATCTAGAAACGATTAATGATAATGTTTAAAATTTAAGTAAAATGATAGAAAAAATTGCTTTTACTTTAAGAATTTAACATTACCATTAATTGCCAGCATTTTTGGTCACACCTAGTCAGAAATTGAGTCAAACCAAGTCAAAATAGGTAGATTTAGTGTTGGAAACATGTTGTATGGACACATGTATGATCTGGAAACGTGTTTCCATCTGTACAAATTGCATTTCCCACATGTGGGACGCGTCCATATGGCTGGAAATATGTTTCAAGGCCATGCCACACATGTTTCTGCATTTCCATATGGAAACGAGCCTGTTATGGTCCTGTACTAGATGTTCCCTGGAACTTAGGATTTATTGTTAAGTCTCTTAGTTTTGAATGTTATTTGTACCCAGGCAAGTATTTTTTTTTTCCAGAAAAAGAATTCGTAATTTCATTTCTATAAAAATAAAATTACAAAGATCAGATGCTTCGAGCATTCCACGATTTTGCATCTTTTACATTGATGAACTCAAATGTATACGTCCCAGGTGGAGATGACTGCATATTGTTTGTCCTAATAAGCATAGAGCTTCTTGCTCTAAATTTCAATTCTTGTTGTTGTATGAGTCTCTGCTCATGCAGGCTATGTCCACACTAGAAAGACTTGCAATCAAGTTATATTGGTATGTTTCAAGTATCAAGTTTATCTTCCATGTTTCCAGTTTCATTCTCTCTCACTTGTGGACATTAATAAAATGATCTTATCTTATCTTTTATCTCAACCCACATAGCTTTAGAAAGATCAAGATTAATTTTGTAATTGGTCATGGCATTGGGATTTCAAGATTTAATCACCGTTAATGTACACGGCATGGAAAAAATCAATATTCAATCTTTGTTGTTGTACACAACATTGCAAACATTACTATCATATTTCTGTGACTGTACATCACATTAGAAAGGTTTTCTCACAAAAGCTTGTCAATTACAAGCTGCTTATTTGCATTGTGTCTGTTCCGAAGTGATCACATATGACTGTATGCATGGGGTACAAAATTTTTCTTACTGTATGGATGCAATACAATCAGTGTAGCGATGACTGTATTGTATGGTATGGCCACAAATACACTGTGCAATACAAATTAGAAAATCCCCTGAAATCATCATAAAACCCCAAAATTTGTTTATTGAAAATCCTAATTTTTTTTGATGAAAAGAACATCCGGGGAAACCCACTGGGCACTTCCCCTCATTCCATGAATGATGCCCAGGGTAAACAGGCTGGTTGCAGTTTTGGCAACCTAATCCGGCCAAATGAGGCCCACAATATTCACAGAGTCAGCCAGCCTGTGGACTTGACTCCGTGACCTCCTGCTTGTTATTCACAACACTCAACCACTCAAGCTAACCCACTGGGCTATTGAAAATCCTAAATTGTCATTGTTGACCACCTATTTCGACTAGGGGGTCAACTCCATGTGCCATGAAGCTGTGTACCTAATGGTGCAACCAAGTTGAAGACTTTTTGGTTCTACAAGACAATTTTTTCCCCCAACACTTGTTTTTGTAATTGGAATTTCCGCTCCCCTGCGTGGGATAATAATGTAATGGGTCTGCATGGATCATATTGTAGGCTAGTTTCCTAGGACTTTATCATTAGGGAAGTCTTTTCATCAAGTGTCTTTTTTGCTTAGGTAATTGACTTGGCCTAAGAAGCCATTTTAATTACCCTTGAGTTTTTCACTCACAATAATCCTCCAAAGTGGTGAAAGACGTTCTAATGATCGATCCCAATGGGTGACTAGGGTCTAGGAATATTGTAAATGACCATGCTAAACATCTTCTAGAGTCTTGCGGAATTCCGTTGAGTTTAAGTAGTTTTTTTTCATTTTTTAAAATTACCAAATTAATGGTAATTTTAATTAAATTTGATGTAAAAATGTAAAAACTAGGTCCTAAGGGCTTTTGATAGGGGTGTGAGTACTCAAAAGAAATGGAATGAGACCCTCTACATCCTTGGACCAAGTTTCAACTCAATTGGACAAGTTTTGCTAGGTCATTGTCCATGAGGAGTCTTAGTCAGTCTTGAGTCAACAATTTAATTGCTTAATTTGGCTAAGTCAAAAATGCCAAAAATTGTAATATTAGCAAAAAGGTTAGAGAAAGAGTGGGAGATGATGCCTAACCCTTTTCCTAAGTTAGAGAAACACTTTTCTAACTAAAATCAACCCTCCTCACCTAGCCACTACCTCACTTCACTCATCCCCCCGGGGAAGTTGCCCCGC